>OX411309.1:53221307-53326080 GCA_948150685.1 Rhaphigaster nebulosa
TAGGTTTAAATGTTTGTCTTCATCATATTTTTATTGGTTTGTTGATGAAAACTATGATTTTTAGTATTTTTCGGATGACTCAGCGCCTTTTTTTAAGGCTCCTTTTATGTCGAGATTCCTTTCCGTGATCTCTTAGCTCTAATCATTTCTCAAGGTCAGATTCAACCTAGAAAACCATTAAATAGATTTGAAATGTTGACTTATTTATATTTTATTTTTTATAATGAATATTGAAATTTGAAAGTTAAATTTTTTTTCATGAATCTAAGAATTTTATTGATTAAAGGTTTGTAACAGAATTCCTTAGCGGTTTTGAAAATTTTAAATTCATTTTTTTGAATTTAAAATGTTTACATTTTTTAAATCAGATGAAAATGAATTATCTGAAGTCATTATAGTTTTAGAAGAACTCATGTAACGCTAATCTAGCTTTTTAATATTCTTTTCTAGCAACATGATTTTTAAAAAGGCGATCAGCTTAAGAACATTTTTTTTCATTTATTTAACTGTATGAATTTAAATTTTCGTTCCTTCTGGAACCAACGATGGTTTATACTGACTGTACTATCAATAAGTGTAATGACAAAATTCGTGATAACTATTCAATTCGATTGCTAACTGTTTGTTTATGACGAGTGGCGTACGCTGGGAAGGATCAAGATGATGTATCCTCACTCCCACCGAATTTTTTGAAAAAAATATGATTTTCATATAAGTTTTGTATTTTGAGTAATAATTTATTATTCAGTTTTCATTCTTATCCTTGAACGTACGCCCTATTTGGTAATTATTGACAATTAATGATTACTTGCCTTCTCATTAAGGCTCTACCCGAAAAAAATTGAAATCTCCCTCTGCCCCGAAAAAAAATCTGTGTTCGCGCCTGCTTATGGCCTTTGCATAGTTTAAAATTTTCTTATGCCATAGCTATCCAAAATATATTTATAGAAGGGAATTAAATAGTTTTTATAAGATTTATTTATTAATAAAAAACGGACATTTTCGCGGCGTATAGCAATAACTAAGGCAAATCAAATTTTCAATATCTATAATTTTTTTAATTTATTCCAAAAAATTAAATTTCATATAATTATGTATAGCTCCTTTATATTTATAGTAAAACAGAATTTGAATTTTTTTTACTATATTTATGTTTTTATTGAATTTATTTTATTTAGAAATTGGCAGAGTATAATTTATCTTAATATTTTAATTAGTTTATTTCAGAACACTAAGTCCGATTACTATATCCTCTTTCCATTTAAAACCATGGCTTTGAAACTAACGATGGGCTAATACGACACGAGAAAGCTTTTGGCAAGTTTACTGCTCTTAATTAGACCATAAGCCGATTGCCTCGACTTTGTCAGTGACGTTAAAAACTTTCTAGATAATTTGCAGGAACGTCATGGCAGAAGTTATATAAACTTTCAGATTCAGGTGTATAACTAGTCGCGTTGGTATACACAACTGAGTAATCTATATCTATAAATGCAAGTTACCATCTATGTAATCATGGCAATGACAATGCGTTTAAACCTGAGATTTTTAATGGAGGTTCCTCTTATGCTCCAGATGTGCAAAAAGGCTGGGTTTGTAAATATTCGCACTCTAGGTGGTTGAAAAAATTATTTCAATATGAATTATTAGTCCAAGAAAAAAAGATTTTCTCGAATAACTCATAAACTGTGCATCTCCTGGAAAACTATAGATACTCATTTGAGAGATAATTAAATTCTATACTAAGCAGAAAAATAATCATCTAAAGCTGGTACGCACTTGTAACAAACTGCCGTTCCGTTCTTTCGAACCGAACAAATCCCATGATCGGGGCGCCAAAACTTCAAAGAAATGATTTGGAAGAACCGATCGCTCCGTTGGCGGTTTTTCACCGTTGCGTCAAAGAAATGTTTGGAACGGAGTGAGACTGGTGTGGACGGGATCGAAGGTGCACCGTTCCGTTCCTCCCCCATTCCCGTCCGTCGTCCCACTTCTCTGAGTTTTCATTAATTTATCAGTTTGTTTTTGGGCATAGTTGGTTATTATGCACAGAGTGAGAAAAGAATGAAATCCTCTACCAACGCGGTTTTTTCTTCCTTTTTTTCAAAACGTAATCAATCAAAATATACGCGGCTGCTGAGATGCCATTCTGGGGCGAGAACTCAACTTCAGAAGAACGCTCGATTCTCCCGATCGCCTTCCCGTAATCAATTCTTACGGAACGATGCTCGGAACGCTGTCTTGTTCTTCGAAACAATGTTTGGATTGGTGGCACGGTACCGAGGAACGGAACGGCATTTTGTTACAAGTGCATATCCAGCTTAACCCGAGTCAGTATTAGCAAAAATACTCGATTTATAAAAACAATACATAAAAGCATATCGGACATTGTATCCATGTTGTGTAGTTTATAGAGATCTAAATCCTTTCCAAATTTCGTGTGAATCGGTGGAGTCGTGTTGAAGTTATCGCAATTTATATGATTTTCAAAAAAAAAAAAAAAAAATTGAAGGTCCGATAATTTTGAGAAAAAGTTTCATTGAAATCGGTGATTCCACGTCTGTAACCTCCTCTTGTTACTGCATTTTGCTTTTCCAAAAACTTAGAAATTTGATGTTACGCTATACTAACCAGCGCTACACGATGCCATGAACGTTTCGCCGAATGGTTCATCAAATGTAAGGTGAACGTACGCATGTTTAATGTTTTAACTCAAACAAATTTAAGCTTATTTGCAGTTTTGGTATGTTGATGAACTGAATAATTTATTGTTTCATTGACTTTTCAGCCTCTGTCTTGTATTTACATAAAAAATAATTATGTTTGTTTTCCACGAACTCTTATTTCAAATTATTTCTTTGGTTCAGATTCAACATGGAAAAAAACCTTTTATATATGGACCATTAATTTTTTTATTTGAGAAAACACATTTTTCTGCTGTTTTCATAGTTTTGTTGCGATAGTCGACTCATATATCGATTTTCTTTTCAGAATTAAACCTAGATGAAAATTTGTCGGGACATTTTTAATAAAATGGGAGTATCAAATCGTAATAAAATTGTTAATTATAATGCATGGAATACATATAAAAACAGTTGGCATTCGCATGATGGTATAGAAGGAGTATAAAAACATATAAACAAATATAAAAATATTGGATTATAATATTTTTTGGAAGCTTTTGTTCGTACTTTATTAATATTTTTGAAAGATTTAATCCAGTTGACAATATATTTAAAAATATTATATGGAAATGATTTTTCATTTTTGTTGGCAAGTCATTGAGAATGCAGCTAAGTGATACTTGTTTAATTCCTATTATTTGTAAAATGTATTTTCGATTCTAATTTTCATAATATGATCGGTTACTTGTATTAACAGAAGTATCAATGAATGCTGGGTTTCAATGTCGACCCTATGCATTAAGTTTAATCTTAAACAAAAAATAAAGAGTTATTTCATAGATATACAAGACTATTTGACTCTTAAAACGAAAAATCAATCCGCAAATGTATCCGTCGATAAGGAACACGCTATACAACCATTTGTGGATCAATATACTGTGGCATCTAATTGTTTACTGGAAATGGCAGCTGACTTTCTTTTGCAAATTATTGAAAAGTGCTTGAATTTCCTTTGTTCTTTCACCGAAATTAAATTTGAATTCTTCAGAAACTATATATTTAAAAAAAAAAACGTTTAAATATCTTGGGAAAATTCTCAGGGTTAGCTGGCATCATTTTAAACTTCTTTAAAAAGTGAGAAAGTGCTTGAAATGAATAAGAGCTTAAGTTAGGTGGGATGATCTTTACCGTGTATTTTACATTTTGTCAAATTTGAAATATTCCGGTTTTTTGTACGCTTAAACCATAATTGCTTGGGTTACGAGTGCTATTTTTTGGCAATGTTTAACTTTTAAGCATAATAGCTGAACAGAACATCAACTTATCTTTTTTTTTTTTTGGATAAATTGGAATAACCTTACTTAAATTATTATTTCAGTGGAAGTAGCTTGCAAATGAAAAGTTAAACAGAAACATTTGCGTCAATGGATAGAAACTGTTAGCGTGTTTTCTCACATCAAGTATTAACTATAGTTTATACTGCCACGTTTTAGTCTATTACTAAAATTGCTTTCAGGAAGAGGACATTATCTTTATCCTTGTAAATTCATGAAATATTCGTTTCATCCCAAATGAATAAGGTTTTTATTCTGTAATAAGATAATTAATTTTTAGTACAATAAATTTGTAAATAATTTATCGGTTTGCTTTTTTGATGTTATCTAGACTTTAGTATAATTTTTTTTTTTCACAAAATATATTTGTAACTCAGTATTTCAATATCATTTCTACTTTTTCAGGAATGTTAAAGAAATTAACAATAAGTCAAAACATGCTTATTGTTGAATTAAGTTGGCTTTGTGATATTGAACTTTGTCGTACTGCAATTCAACGCATTAATTTCATTATTATGTTACCCATTAATGTTTTTTCTAAAATTTCAATATAATCCATTCCATTTATCTTTACTTCAATTTTATGTTACATCTCCGTCAGAAAACATGCCACCCGAAACAATCATGGTTTGCCCCTAAACTGAGCTTTCTACTTTGACCGTTTTCAATTTATTTTTTTTTAAATGGAAACTAAATGTTTCAGAAAGGAGGCTATTACTATTATCTAAACTATGGATTGGCCAAACACGACTTAGTATTGGGCATCTAATTTCGATTGATATCCTCCAATATTTGTAATCTACAATGATCTGCGGACAAAATGGATTCCAGAATGGAATAAAATCTCCAAACTGGGTGATAAGAGTACGAACATAATAAAAATAATTTTACTCCTTAAAGATTATAGCTTGTTTAAATATAATAGAACCTAAAAAGAGAAAGATTAAAAATATTTTAAAGAAAGGAACTAAAGACCTAAGATGCTGGGTCTATAAGAAGCACAATCTAGCCTAACCTCAACTAGGTAGAAGAAGTGAGAGCTTACATTTTTACTTCCTTGTACGAAGTAAAAGAAGTGTTGTAATCGCGAAAATTTTCGGTTTTCAGATTTCAACGGAAATATTCATTCACCATTCCTGAATCCATTTTGACTTGTTTCGTCGTGACGTCTGTACGTACGTTCGTACGTATCTCGCATAACTCAAAAACGGTTAGCCGTAGAAAGTTAAAATTTCGTATTTTGGATTATTATATAATCTAGTTGTGAACCTCCCTTTATGGTCACTGCATGATTACCGGAAGTGGTACTTTACTTGAAGGTCATTACTGATTTTCATCAAAAATTATATTGAAATATTGTGCAAAACTTTTCAAATTTGGTATTTAAGACTCACATATTAATATAAACAGCATAATAAATTTTGGTAAACAATGGCAAACCGAAAGTTGTACTTTACTTGAAGGTCATATTAGACTTTCATCAAAAAGTATATTAAAATATAATGTAAAACATCTCAAATTTGGTAAATTAGACTCTTATATCAATATAAGTGATTTCATAGATTTTGGCTGAAATTTAAGATCCGAAAGGGGTACTTTACTTGAAGGTCATAAGAAATTTACATCAAAAGGTATATTGAAATTTGTTACTGAGATCATATGTTTCGGTGTTAAAGGTTATAAACGCAATCTTTTTTCCACTCTAATTAAACACTTTTATTACTTGTTTTAATTGTTAAAATCGATTGTAAAATACTGATTTTCTACCCCATTTGTGAGATGAACAAGTCTGCAACAGAAGAATAAGATATAAGTTAAGTGGGTTTTTCCGCTTAAAATGTCGAAACTGTCGATTTCCAACGCTTTATCTAGTGATATTGACAGTTTAAATGTTGTTACGGAACACGAAGAAATCTCTTGGAAATTTCAGTTACCATGAGACCTCCAAAAACAAGAGTGTGTGTGTGTGTATGTGTGTGTGTGTGTGTGTGTGTGTGTGTGTGTGTGTGTGTGCCTGCGTGCGTGCGTGTGTGTGTGTCAATAGATGGATGTCACGACGCCGAGTGTTTTAGAGATTCTGCAACCTTCGGAAACTAGTAACCAAATTCAGGATTACTTTTTGAGCCAGCGATTTATAGTTTAATAGGCGTACAAGGAAGTCATGTGTTGTGCACATCAAAAAATTTAAATCTAATAATTTTCTCTAAGATTTGGGACTATGATCTGATAGTCCTGGCAATGATTTATAAATATTATACTTTATACAATCATTTTAAAAAAAATAGAAGTCACTGAAGAAATCTAGAAATAATGATTCAAGTTAGTGTGAATTTTTTTTTGTAATTGCACTCTCATCCCAATGTTTCTTCACTTTGGATTATACAATATCCTATTGAAAAGACGTTTTTGGTATCTTGACCTTGTTACGTAGCTTATGTTGTGTAATAGAGCCTGGTAGGAATTCCTTCTTTACGACAGATCGCTCGGCCTAACGTAACGTCGCTACGACCTTTGGTTTTTCTTTTCTGCATTATACATTTAGGGGTAATCTCAATCTCTCATTTAGCAAGCTAAATCGTGCTATTTTTGCTATTCGTCGAATCTCAACAATATCATGCTAAATATCACAACAGAAAACCAGTCAAATAATAAGGTCCTTTTAACAGACCTGATTGTGTGCTAGAACCAATGTCTCTCTCTTAACTGGCCGCCATATTATTTTGCCAACTCACACGTGTCCGTAGATGGTTTCAAAGTGTCAAGTAATCATTTGTTTGCTTGCTTTAGTTTGTATCAATTTAATTACTTTTCTTTATTTTAAAATAAAATACGTGTAAGGAAGTGTGATCTTCATTAATGGTTTCATAAAAACGAAATATAGGTTTCGTAATAACGAGGATAAAATATAATTAAGTTCGGCCATCATACCACTGACAGCGCCACTTTATTTAGCAAGATACGATGGTACATTGAGCCACTCGTGATCCTTTATCTAGCATGCTAATAACTTAGCACGCTCAATAACATTGTTAGTATCCCATTAGTGATTAGTAGCAGTCGTGCAAATTTATATAATGTTTTTAAAATAAAAAATGATAATGAAGCAAAATTAAAATTCTACTTAATGACTTCCTAACAATTTGTAATAGATTATTAGGATGTTGAAATTAAAAAAATCATAAGTGAACATTTCTTTAGAAGTGTTTTTTTCTTAATAAATTGTTGAATAAATATATAAAATATGGGGTTCTGTCCAAGCTTTCGAGATTAGATAAACTGTGTTTGCGCAGCTGCTATTTATTTGATTTTTAAAATTAATTGTCTGAACTAACAGACTACCACCTGACACATAACCGAATAAATGACGAACTAAAACGGCAAATGCAAAAATTTAAACATGTGAACTAAGATATATTTTTGGATAATCTTCATATACTGACAATCAAAATTTAGTTAGGCGTACAAAGAGAAAGCCTAGGCAGCGCCACTTCGGAAAGAAGATGGATCTTGGACCGAGTCTGTCAGCCACTCTTTGCCAGCCATCTGTCGACTGTTTTCACACCACATACTCATTACTTTGACAATGAACATGAAATTCTGTACAGGACATGCTAGATACAAATTTATCATTAGTACTGCCGCCAACTTCTTTTAATCTCTCTGAAGTCCTTCTTGAAATCAAGAAATTACCCAAAAGAAAAGTCTGTGGATTTGGTTATAGATCACTGCTGATCTACTTTTATACCAAAAAAAGCTGTAGTATTTCTAACAATATTCTTCAACTCTGCACTTTGGACACGAAAATTCCTATTATACTCTAATGTATTAATTAATGTATGAAATAAGGTATGAAATAATGAATTAATTAATGTATGAAATGGGTTATCGACCCATTTCATACATTACATTTCATACCTAGTTCATTTTCATTTTCATTTCTAGTTTGCTCTGAAATGTTTGAAAAACTAATTTACAATCGTATAATCGAGATTCTGATTGACAAACAAATACTACCCGATCATCAATTATGATTTCGTTTATTACACTCTACCATACATCGACTACGCTTAGTCAAGGTCTGCATTTCAGTCGCATTGGAAAATAGACTATTTAAATGCTACTGGCATAACGGGCTACTCTTCAAACATAAATCTTTTCTTCCTTCGACTCACTATCTCATACTTCTTTCCTTTCCATCCGACTTTTTTTTTGTGTCCTGATCCGGCAAGGATCAGAGGTGCCTTCTATATACACAATAAGGGCCGGTGTACCTCAGGGGTCAATTCTTGCATCTTTGTTGTAGATTATATACATTCATGATATACCAATTTCCCAAACACAATAGTAGCAATCTACGCCTCAGATGAAGCAGCTGTTCTCACTAGACTCGCAGATATTACTCAGGCTTCAATGTCAGTGAAGTGGGGAGCCAATATAACATTACTTACAAGACTGTTTTAAACAATAGAAAATAAAACTCTACAACGATAAATCTCAGCATATCACATTTAATCTCAGACACGACACCTATCCTACAGTTATATAAATTATAGTTATATAATATAAATGATGAATTCATTAAACAGACTAACATAGTTATTACTTAGGACTCATTTTCGACAGAAGGCTGACCTTGGATCCACACATAAAATAGCAAGACTTATACCTAAGCAGAAGAAGACTGAGAATACATGCTATCTTTTTTTCATAAACGATCGACGCTAAAAATCAGAAAACGACTAAATGCTTATACATGGGTATCTTTTAAAACCTTTATATAGGTCCTATATTAAATAATTTCTAATTTATAGGGAAGTTAATATATTATAATAAATTAATTTGTGAATGACAGTTTCCCTTTGATCTATAACTTTATATTTAAAAAAAAAAACATTTTTATAACATTGGTTACGACATTAACATTTGGTTAATATTGGTCTTTTTTGAAAGCAAAAAAGACTCACATCCAAAAAATGTTGACATTCCAATCAAAAACATTTAGACTATAACACGCTCACCCTGGTACGACAATTACAAAACATTACACACAGATATAAACTTACCTACTGCTCAAGAACCTGTTCATACTTCATAGAAAAGATTTCATGAAGAACCCCACGGACAGTACAACAATTGTTTTTGGGACATCAAAACACGCTCTGATTAAGGTTTCAAACCTGCCTACGTCAAGTTGGAAGGGATTCCTGCAAATTGAATTTTCCCCAAACTCACTTATTATGCTAATTACTATTAGCCCGAGGCCTCCTGACACTTACAATGGCCCGCCAACTCATTAATCATTGCCAGGATACCTCGTTGGGACAGAACTTCATCCTGGGAGACCTGCAAATGATTTTTTAAACAAAACTTCTATTCAGTATTCCTTAATTAATTGGAAAGCTTTAATTTTATGCTGCAGGCGGATGGATAATTATTACCGCTTGGAGATAGGGTGTAATTAATATAAATTAGTAAAATAATATAATTTAATTAATAATTTAATCCACTGTTAATTTCTTCTCGAAAAATGTTGATGACCAATTCCTTCTGTTTTTTGTTAACTCCAATTTATATTTTAACTTTGTTGTTTAAGTTGTGAAAAACACTATTAAATATCATTAAAACATTTTTAGAATTAGAAATTATAATCATGTATTTTTTTTTACCAACTTCTTTGCCATTTTTATATCTAATTCATTTCAGCGGTAGAGGAAAAACAAAGGTCAATTTCAAGAAAACCTTGAAAATTGTGTAAGGATATGCTTCTGTGGTGCTATAAAATTCATTCTCTTTAAAATCAATTTACGATTTACAAATATTTATTATTGTAAATGAGGCTGTGAACTTATAACTCCTTATTTCCTTCTTCTATCGGCCATCCGGAACATTTTTGCACACCCTACTGGTCACTCTGTCAGCACTCATCCTCATAACGTGGCCAAGCCATTTTAGCCTTTGTATCCTGATGTGATAGGAGATGCTAATGTCTAAGTAGAGTTGGAACAGTTCGCTATTTTTCCTTCGCCGCCACTGACCATCCTCACGCACAGCCCCCAGAATTACTCGCTCCAACCTATCAAGTAGGTTGATATTTTTCTTGGTGAGGGTCCACGTTTCTCCACCGTATGTGACTACCGGTCTTATTAGGGTCTTGTACAGCATAAACTTGGTAGAACGGCTAACAAGCTTGCTTCTGATTAGCCTTGAGATGGAGAAATAGGCTCTATTCCCAGCTGTTACTCTCTTTCTAACCTCTTAGAAATATTAGAAAGAGAGTAATGTAATGTAGAATGTTATTCTCTTCTATCCTCTTCCAGGTTATCATTAATAATAGAGCCCAGATATTGGAAGCTTCTCACTATTTCGAAGCTGTAGGGGCCTATTTCACTCTATTTTTCTCTACCTGTGATATAGCCTTTTGTTCAATCCCATGATTTTGGTATTCTCCTCGTTTACGTGTAGGCCGATCTTTTTTGCTTCAGCATCCATTGCTTCAAAGGCCGTCCTTATGCTCTGCGGGGATCTACTAATAATGGCAACATCGTTAGTATATGCCAGAACCTGGGTCATCTTGGTAAATATTGTTCCTTCCTACTCTAGTTCCGCTCTATTGACGATTGCTTGAAGAGCAATATTGAACGGGAGAGGAGCTATTGGATCCCCCAGCATTAGACCACTCTCAACTCCAAAAGGCTCCGACAATCCAGAACATTTTACTTGGCAGATAGTATTCTCCATTGTGCATTTTACTAATCGTATTAGTTTACTTGGTAATCCCAGTTCATGCATGGCTACTATGAGCTTACTCCTGACTATTGTATCACAGACTGCCCTAAAGTTAATGAACAACATTCAGATCGTCTGCTGATACTCCTTCCATCTTCTCACAAATTTGACTAATGGTGAAAATTTGATCAATAGTGAATCTGCTGGGCCGGAAACCACCTTGATGGTCTCTCAGTTTTTGTTCTACATATGGGAGGAGCCTGTTGTAGAGGGATATGGGGAAGATTTTATATGCAGTGCTGAGCAAGCTAATCCCTCGATAGTTGCTGCATTTTGCCGATTCGCCCTTCTTCTTGTACACAGGCACTACTAGAGCTTGATTCCCTTCCTTAGATATGCTTTCCTCTTCCCTTATCATTTCCTGCAGTTCCCTGGCAACTTCATGATGCCCTGCTTTAAACAATTCTGCGGGTTGATGATTTATTATTCTTCAGTTTACTGAGGATATCTTCGATGTCCTCTACATCGGATGGAATGGTTTCCCAGTCATTCTCATTTGTATCCAATGGTAACTGTGTGTGCATGGTCTTCCTGGCAGATTGCCGCACCTCTGGGGTTCAGCATTTCAGGCTCCTGAAAAGCTGTCGCCACCTTTCTTGTATCTCTTCTTCCAGCATTACCATTTTACCCTGGTCATCTTTGATTATGTTTCCTTTCCTAGTTGGTTCGCTTTTAACATTATTCAGCGATCTGTAGAATTTGCGGTATTCGTTTTTGCTTTTTGAGTTCTCAACGTCCTCAATTTGTTTCCTCCTTACTTCCACTTTTTATTAAAATCGAGAAAGTAGTAGTTATTACCTTTCACATATGTTTTCTGATTGAATAAAGTGTCTAAACTGATCCATCCCTTTATTTTTTTACGTTTAAAAATCAATATTTGTTGCAAAGCTCTCTTCATCTTAAAAGTAATCGATGGACTGCAAAACTACTTGCACCACAATTAAAAAAAGTGGAAGGAAGCAGTTTTTCAGTTCACATCCTCAACTACCGCGTTAATTTATTATCCAGATAACATATTTGATAATTTTTTAAAGATTTATATGACATAATATGTTATTATCTTGGATATATGAAGGACAGATTCATTCTCATTTTCAAGTTAAAATATAGTGAAATACGTAGCACATGTGATTTATTCGAATTAGTCTGAATTATTCAATAAAAAAAAATTAATATGGTTGGGTTCTTAATGACAATAGTAATTAGTTATAATTACGATCAATATAATTAATCTAAAATATTAAATATTTACGAAACTTATGACTATACTTTATATATAATTTATTTGTGTATTTATAATTTTAAACTTAATTATGGGAATGTCTTTGCTGTCGATAAGAAATAATGGTATTCCTTATGTTTAAGACATTTTTAAAATTTGTTTTCTGAATTCTATAAAAAAAATAGTGTTTATTTTAATTTTTTTCCTCCTAAAATTTTCTAGTAACATTTTGATTTTCAAAACTATTGAAAGCAATATTATATGGTTAAAATTTTCAGATTTATTGTAGTTATGAAAATTTAGTTAAATTATTAAACGTTTGTAGAAAAATCAATCCCTGAAATATTTGTATTTGACTTTTACTGAAAAATATAGATGAATGCTTTTAGGATTAATAATTGTCGTTTTCAAAAATTTAAAATATTGTTTTTAAAATATATATATATATATATATATATATATATATATATATATATATATATATATATATATACACAAATTATGGTTACAGGAGTTTTACCTCTTTTTATTTTATGTTTCTCAACTTTACTTGAGTGGGCAAGCTTTTTACGACAATAAACCCATTGCTGCTCTGAGCAGTAACTTTTATATTTAACAGCATCTGTAAGCTGTTCAATTGCCTTTCCTATTTCTGATGATAATGCAATGGGTTTCATAACATGCCAAGAAACGTCAGTCGATCCATGGATACATATGATAACTATTTCTAATAAATTGAACTCTGATAAAAAAAAAAATTGATTATTTTATGGTATATTGGATAAGCATTGTGATATGTATCATCGTAACCCGATTTAGATTCTTATCCCTTGAGAGAGCTGGTCTGGAATGAGATCCACGCAATCTCGAGTATGGATAACTAGCATAAACTTTGGTTGTATCTATTTTGGGTACAGCCAAATATCAATATGGTATCGGTTATTATTGACGTGTATATATACCTCAAAGCTAAGGAAATGGTGATATTCGACAATATCGAAAATTTCATTAAGTTAGGTTTTAAATATATCTCTGTCGCTTCTATTAGGAAAAAAATAAATAAAAATAGCATTATAAATTACCTTAAATAGTTAAATGAAAAATTATAGTTTAGGTTTGGCATCACTACGTCTTGTTACCGATCTGCCTCTAAGCGCAAATTATGTCTTGGATAGGACACGGGAAATGAAACTATTGTTATTCAATATATTATATAATATTTATACGAGTATATCGCACATCCAGAATGAAAGAGGTACAACTCAAAAAATGCTTTTTTTATTAAAACGAAGATAAGACACAAGGTTTAGTTCTACATAGAAGCCCCAAAGGACTCTAACACATGTTGCTGCTATTGGTTTGCACTGATATTTGATGACTGGTTGGCCTTTGAATTGGTAGATAAATTTTAAATATAGAAATAGAAAGTACTAATTTTGTTGTTGATTTATAACAAGTATTTTATATCATGAATTTAATTATTTACAAACAAAATACACGTTTTTACATTATAACATTTACATAATGTAATGATCATAAGATCATAATTTTTGTTTTCATATATATATTTGTGTGTGTGTGTGTGTGTGTGTGTGTGTGTGTGTGTATGTGTGTGTGTGTGTGTGTGTGTGTGTGTGCGTGCGTGCGTGCGTGCGTGCGTGATTTTTTTATGATTAATTTAAGTAGTATTGAAGAAAAAATGCTGTACATCTACAATCCATAAAGGATTTTGGATATAAGGACGTATTGTTTCTAGGCCAACGATTGTGCAAGACGGTGATTCGGCCAAGACCACGCTCAATCGCCAGTATTTATCCCTATTTTAGGATATATTAGCCCTTATAGAGGCTGGATGAGCCCCGGGTGATGTCTACCGAACCGACAGGATTGATGTGACTGACATACTCGTAGTTCTGATAATTCAATAACATACTGTGCTGTTTTAGTACGTTTACTGTATTACATTAAAAGAGACATTTTTATAAATAGAAAATGCATAGGAAAACAACTGAAATAGTACATAAAAATTATCGGTTCAATGTGAAGTGAAATTTAACTAATGACCCTTTTGTAGTAAGCTCCTGAATGTGAAGGACTGACGTTGTTGAAATTTTTATCTGGTCTTGTCAGAGTTATCAGTTTCCGACTAGTCATGGTCTGTCATAGAATCCCGACACTTCAACATTACTTTTTTTATTCATTGAAAGTTTCATTGAAAACAGTATTTTAGAAGTATTTGCTTTTAGTTGCTGCACTCATTCTGGTTGACATCCTTTTTAGACTAACGAATATTTTTCTTAGTCACAAAATATTACTTTTCGTTTTGTTTTTGTTTACCCAGATGCTTTAAATCATTAATCATAGTGCCTAAGCTCAATACCCAGAGTCGGATAAGCCATATAGCTGAAGTAATAATGCTAAGAGCCCCGCATTTCTGGGGCCTGGCGCCTAGAGCAAAAAATGTTTAGGTTGTAAAAGGTAGGCAGGGCCGTTAACATATACATAGTTTTCCTTCGAGGAAATTGTTTCTATAAATATTTAAAATAAAATATAAATATTAAAATAAAATTACAGAAAATAATTCTGTAAAATATATGTTGGATTTCCTGGTAGCCGAATAAGGTCAGAGCTAAATGACCTTTGATCGCCTTGGACTTTTGCCTCTTTTATTTAGGCTCATTCATTCATTTCAAAAGGACTGGAAAAGTATTTATAAAAAGTTTAGACAAACTTTGGGGAGCGGGGTAGCTCAGTGGGTTAGGCACTGCGCTACTAATCTCAAGGTCCCGGGTTCGAGACCGGCTGAGGCAGGTAATTATTTATTCTGTATTCAGTCGCGGATCGACCCTGTGGGATCGGGGGACCCTCCTGGGGCTCACCCAGCCTCTATAAAGTGGGTACCCTTAATTACCGGAAAAACCTGGCGGTTGAGCGTGATCTCGGCCAAATCACCTCCTTACACAACCGTTGGCTTAGAAACAGTACGGTCCTTATCCCAATTACTGAGCCCAAGACCCTTCACGGGTTGTAGTGGTACATGTTTTTTTTTTTTTTTAGACAAACTTTAATTAGCTCCTAAAACTGCCTTAAAATGTAAATATTTGAAAACACATTCGATATTCTTTGGAAAATATAGAACTTCATGGCTGTTGAAACCAATCAGGATCATTTGGAGACACTCTACTGAAATGAAAGCCTTAGCTGTTTTAAGAATCCCTTAGAAATGTTTTTCGACATCAAAGCGTGCAAAATGTGAGTTTAGAAACATGATGGGATAAGATCGTCTAATTAAACTCACCTCAATAAACATTTGATATAATTTACTTAAAGAAATTGATTTGTCTAGTGTTATCTCTAAATTTGTTCACATTAAATTGAAAAAGGCATGTTTGTAAAAGTTGTATTTTACTTTATTATTATACAAAAGCTAAGCCTTCCTGGTAACACTTGCTACAGGTCCCGCGCTGGGTTAATCTGCCTCTGTCAATACCATCTCAAATTTCAGATAATAATGCAATATCTAGATTTCGTAACATGCCAAGAAATGCCAGTCATACCACAGTTACACATGATGATTTTTTTTAATATAACATGATAAAAATATTGAATTAATTATTTGATAAAGATTTGTTTATTACTATTATCGATCATGTCTCAGTGATATGACATCTGATTATGAATCGTAGAAACCCGGGTTAGATTTTTCTTATTCTTATTAAGAGATCTAAAATTAATGTTGTGACAATTTATGATTTGCGAACTAATATCTGCCAGGGAAGGTTGGCCTTAAATTGCTCTAGATTCTTTTCTATAGTAGTATTTTTTTTTTTTTTTTTTTTTTTTTTTTTTTTTTTTTTTTTTTTTTTTTTTTTTTTAGTCTCGCTGTGACTTTACTGTATTACTACTTGAAATATTCATCGTTTAACCAACAAGTTATTAAAGCATCTGTAATTGTATGAAATATTGTCTTATAATGTTAATCATTGGGCAACGCTGATTATATGGTAAAAATACGAAAACTACTAAATAAACCAAAAACATTAAAGCCTGTAAGGAATTATTTTTTCAACTAAATACTGTTCGATTAGAAAATTTGCGGTTTCCAGATCTCAACGGAAACATCCATCCCTGAATCTATTTTGACTAGTTTCGTCGTGACGTCTGTACATACGTTCGTACGTTTCTCGCATAACTCAAAAACGGTTAGCCGTAGAAAGTTGAAATTTTGCATTTGGGATTGTTGTAAAATCTAGTTGAGCACTTCCTTTTTTGGTCACTACGTGATTACCGGAAATGGTACTTTACTTGAAGGTCATAATAAATTCTCATCAAAAATTATATTAAAATATAATGTAAAACATCTCAACTTTGATAAATGAGACTTTTATACCAATATAAATAATATAATAGATTTCGGTGGACATTGCTGAGCCGTAAGGGGTACTTTACTTGAAAGCCATAATACCCACATAAAAAATTATATTAAAATTTAATACAGAGTCTGTATGGTTCGTTGATGGTTACGAACGCGATTTTGTTTCACCCTAATTAAACAATTACTTGTTTTAAATGTTAAAATTGAGTGTAAAATACTTGTTTTCTGTAGAAGTCCACAACAGTGTGAGATTCCTATTCACTAAAAATCCACCTATCTATTCATCGTTGCCACCATGCGGAATTGCTGTCACGCATTACTTCGCGGAGGGCAGGATGGCTATGCGCCTACTTCTTCATTGGACCTCTTATTAAGCCTTGCCTGGCCTGTCCTCTCTCGCTCTTGTCCTCTCGCCGACACGCGCTACATAGTCTGCAACAGCGCTCCAGTTCTCCTGCCTGGCCATCATTAGAGAGAGTGAAGTTTTCCGTAACTGACTACTGTCCAATGTTCCTATCTAACTCTTCCTATTCTTTAGCAAAACATGGGTAACTGAAGAATGCATGCTCCACTGCTTCATCCAGAAGGGCGCAAGTAGGGCACTGTGATTGGTCCTGCAACTTGAAGAGAGCCCCGAAGCAGCCACGCCCAGTAAGCACAGCTGGGTTAGAATATAATCAACCTCTCAATGTTTCTGGTATATCCATGCTGCAATGTCAGGCGGTGGGTCCACCTTCCTGAGGATGTGGGATTTCAGCGTCTCTGCCATCTTTCAAGAGTATAATTTCTCTCTTGTTCTGCTACCATCGCCCAGTGAGCATTCAAATCTTCTCGTCTTCCTCGGAATATCCGGTTCCATTCCTCTGCCAGAAGGTCAATCGGAGGCATATTGGCGATAACACACTGTGTGTGTCAATGTACTTCGCGACGCCGAATGTCGTTTTTAAGAGACTGCTACCTTCGGGAACTAGTAACCAAATTCAGAATCACTTTTTGAGCCATCGATTTATATTTTAATAGGCGTAAATGGAAGTCATGCGGTGTCCACAAATGATATTTGGTTGTTTAGGAAGCGATCACTCAAACAACATTGAAGATAATTAAGTTCCACTTGCACCATAGTAACGTTGATAAAATTCTTCTTAAGAAATATAGTTTGGCTTAACTAAGTCCATTAAAAGGGGACTTTCAGAGAACCAATTTTGAATGTTTTATTTTTATTTTTAAATCAATCTGCACTTATGAATATTTTTCTCAGTCCATAAGTGCACTTATAATAAATAGATTTGTCCATGTTTTTCCAGTTGTGCTAAGGTGCTCCACTTGTAGGAAAAACTTATTTTATTTAGCTTTGATTTTGTTTAAATAGTAAATAGTAATAGAGGTTAAATAGTAAGTAGAGGTTTCTTTTGGGGTTGCTCTAGCATTGGGTTCTGATTCGCCAAAAAGTGTGTTGTGGAATTAAGTTTCTCCGACAAAGAAGTGTTTTGTAGAACAACACCAAAAGAAACTTCAGCAGAATGCAATAGTAATCAACTATTGCAGCTGTAGTAGGTATGTCACTGACTAATGATCACTCAAACCTCTGGGTCCTCTTCAGTGGATATCGTATTTATAGTTATGTTATAGTAATAATTATTTCATATATAAGTTGTTAAACAACTTATTTTATTTTTTACTTGAGCAATAGGCAATTCATCACACTCAATAAATCTTCTTTTATATTGACTTTAATCGACTTTTATGACTACGAATTATTTTATATTTTTGTATCATTTGAATTTAATTGCATTTCGGCGGTTGGAGTTATTCATTTGTTAATTACAAACCGACTTTCATGTTTGATCAATACACTTCCTCAGTTTGCAGGAATGGAGCGCGCCATGGTGACTGGTATTAGTTTATACAAATGAATTAATATCAAATAGTGAAAAATAGAAAATGGGCGCGTTCTTCATTTAATTTATGCAATTCATAATTTGAGTGTAACTTATACTTGTTTTTCTAGTGCTTATTACGCAAGAGATCATTGTTCATTGCACTTACAATCAGATAATTTGGCTTTCTAGAATTGTATGATTTGTTCTTTGTCAAAATCCATTTTTCTCTTTTTAGATCATGTTTACCTGACTCAAATCATTAAAAATTTACTTTAAAAAGACAATATAGTTTTAAAATCTATAAATTAATTTCATTTTCATCAATCTACATTTGAATATGAAATGAAGGCAAATGTATAAATAAGCTATAAAATTTGAAAGAGCGTATTTTATTTTTACTCAACTTTAAAAACAACATAAATAAATAATAATTTCTGTTTTGTTTCCTTATTTTCAGATGTTGCAAATAAACATATCAGATGTTAGAACACAGTTTAGATTTTCGATCAGCACCTTTAACAATGGGAGATTTCTCCTTTGTTGAGTTCCTTTGTAACTTGCAGACTATCTCTTTCTCTCTCCCTTTGCTTATCTATACCTTTATTATGTCGATGCTTTCAACCACACTATATCCCTTAACTTAAAAACATGTCTTAAATTTATTTCTATTTTTCGTGTTTACGGCCTAAATCCTGGTTACGAGGTATAGTAGTATCGCTTCTGATACTTCTTCTGCAAAGACTACCTGTGCCGAATATGGCGTAATGGGCTCGCTTATGTGCATTTTTCAATATTTAACTGTTTGACCAAGAAATGACTACCTACTGGGCGGAATGGAAGTTATATTTATATAGTTATATATAGAGTTAAATGGCGCAAATACTGAATGGGAGAGGATTAAAATAGGCCCATGTTTTTTCAAACTAACAAGGATGCGCGCCCAAGCTTCATCTAAATGGGTGAAATACTTCTAAAGTGTTGGTGACCACCTCTCAAACAAATACATAGTCTAAACAAATCTAAATACCATATTTAATCAAATTCGGCTAAAGTGTGATAAGTTACTACGGTGATTAGTAATTTACTAATAATTAAAAGAATTGTTAATAGGCCCATTTGAAACGTGTGCACTATTTCAAAATCAAGTTTCACCTACATCGGCCGAATCGTTTTATTGTGCTGATTTAATCTTGATTCTGGTAACTGTATTCCGTTCCGATAGCTTATCAACCAAAACACTTCAAAAGCAGCACGAACGTGCTCTAAATATTATTTTCAGTTTGCCATAGCATGGAAAATCTTGTTATCTCAATGGCATAGTTATTTCAATTGATAAGAAGAACCTATGATTCTTAGCCACACTTTACCGATTCGGTATTCGATGTCTCTTTATTGGGAATGTTATTTTTCTGTTAGCCCTCTTGTATTTTCAATTTACCATCATTACCACTTGATTGTCCCATTTCGTTGTAGTTCGAGGTGGCGTTGAAACCATAGTTTTCTCGCATATCAATTTCCCATTCAATGGCTGAACATATTTTGTTCTGAGTTGCTTCCTCCTAGTAAGTGGCGTTCCTTTTCATTGGATCTGGCAGACTATGATCTAGTACACTTCATGCTAAATCCATCTTCTATTTGCTATTCAAGGCTGAAGTTTGCGGTGATGACGTACTTTTTATTATTATCTCGTTGCCTTGACCTTAAAAATTTAATTAGCTATTGATTTAATTTTGTAGTTTTTTTTTTTTAATAAATGCACAAGAAGGGGTTGATGAATACTCAGTATAAATGATACCATGGCACATATGACTCGCAAATGGCTTGGGTAGAATAAAAACAATACTCTTGCAAGAATGAGCCATATAGGGATTAAGAGGCCATAAAGATACCAGACGATTTGCAAATAATAAATTTTAAATTCAATTTTTTGTGTGGCCATTCGTATTTGCTAAGTAATGGGAACTGTGGGGTCATACTCAATCTGTATAAAGTAGGTTCTTGCTAGTGGGAGATCATTTAGTTTGAGAGAAACCTGGTGGTTGAGAATGTATGCTAACCATGTCGCCATCCTTGCTAATAACCGTTGTTCAAAATACAGTAGATATAAGTGAACATGTGAAGGCAGAAGCTTTTATTGCGCATGTGCCTAACTATAGCCCATTAACAAAAAGCTATTGAAATAACAATCGACTTACGAATTAGTACACGCGATTGAAGGTGTGTAAATCAAATATAAATCATATATTCGAGATAATATATTTGACAAGTTATCTAGAGGGAAAAGGCCTAATTTATTATTCTTAGTCAAGGATCATTTAATAATATTGTTTATAAAACTATTATGATGCATAAACAGTTGTAAAATTTGTTTTCTCTTCTTCCAACAGCAATAATTTAAATAATTTGATTTGATTAAAATGATGCTTATACACAGAGGACTTCTGGAAACCCTTTTTGGTAGTTTGAGAGGCAGATCAGTCACCTAGTTTGAACTGTCAATGCCGTTAGTAATGTTGAATAAAATATATTTTTTTCTGGTTAGTACCTATTTAACAGTGATAAGTTATCACCAGATTCGGCCCTTACTTGTGGAAATTATTACACTAATTTATTTTACTCTTTCGTTCTTTGTGGAAAAGTCCATGCGGTTGAACTTCACAATCCTAATCTAAATATGGATAAAATGCCATTCAGAGATCGCAATAGGTTCGCAAATGTTTTATAATTGAATCGTTGAACTATCAAATACTTTTCCCTGTATTATTAGTTTATTATCAATTATTTTCCGACTTATCTAGCATCAATATAGTAATACTAGAATTCAAAATTTGTGCGATTTGAAATCATAAACAAGACCACATATGCAATATCGTAGCCAGGATTTATTTTCGGGGAAGGGGAAGCAGGGGTCCATCCAAGGATGTACTTTAAAGAAACATTCAGCCCAATCGGAGATGTCCGAAGATCCTCTCTGCATATATCGATGTTGTTTTTAGAAAAAGGCTTTTTCGAAATTTAGGTTTAATTGTTTTTGGGACATAAACGCCACCTATATCGATACCCGTTCACGATATACATATAGTAAATAAGAAAAAATTGGAAAGGGTCACTCTAGCCTTAACCAGTGCTAGAATCCTTTAAAATATGTTTTAATTATAAAGGTTTTGCCAGTTTAATAAACTCCTACTCGAAACAATAAAAAATAAAATTTTAAAAAAATATATAATATATATATATATATATATAATTTGGAGAAAAATCGTTTCATGTGTTTACTGTAAAGTTTACTAAATGACGCTTAAGCCTTTTTCAAATTACGACGTCGATATAATCTTTTCTATGCCAAGGTATATTATTTATGGAATAACATTCAAAAATGGTTATTTTTCTGAACCAATCATATTAATTTTTGTGACCAACAACTTAAATATGGTTGTTCATTTTATATTAGTAATAGATTTAAGATCCTGGTCCTGTCCCTGATGACTCGTTAACTAAAGTTATAATTTCTTCTTATTGATTGATGAATCATTTTAAAATAACGCCTACTTCACCTTAGAGAAATAAAATGACTCAGAAGCCAATAACTAATAGTTATATTATCAGAGTCTTTTTAAATATTATATTTTTATAATGGAAGTCTAAAAATATTCTAAAATGTGATAATTATTGATTCGATGCATATAAATTTGTTTTTACAAGATGTATTATGCTTTACAATCTGATAAAAGTCATCAAAAATGTTAATTTTAATGAATCATTTTTTTACTCGTTTTTACACGCATCAAAAAAAGTTTTGCATCACACCTTGTTTTCCCAATAACAGTTTGCCACTGCTAGGGCGGCTTTGACCCCCGTACAACATCATTAGTGTATAATAAACTTAGAAAAGTGTCTGGATTAAGACCAGATTAGGAACCAAAACAAGACAATTCTTGAAAAAAAGTAATAATCGGTCATTTCAGCTTTCATCTTCAGTTGTGATTTAGTGCTCTTAATGCGAGCCTTTCCTATTTTGTGCCTGCTCATGATGAGTAGAAACGTTTTATCACCAGGAATACGCCATCGAATAGTTGCCTTGAGGAAGGAAGGGTTGGCAGCACCCCAATTCGTCCAACAGCTAAAAATTGGGCAAAGTGACGTTGAAGGGTGAAGGGATAATTTTTTTATTTCTGGTTTGGTTGAAGATAGACCTCGTAGTTGTTGCAATAAAGAACTGAAAATCAAGAGCTGGAGACCTACACTGCGTGACCAAACTGTACAAAATCTAACTTTTAGGTTAGAAGACCACTGCGCTACCTTCTCTTGAGTAGAGCTAGAATGCAACAGAAGCTCATTATTGAAAATACTAAACCAAAAGTGGCGTGAAGAGAACATGTAGGAGAGGAGAAGAGCATTTGAATTTGGGACATTTTTGTGGGGAGAGGGTTATTTAGAAGGTAAACATACTACAGGTCCCCAAATCTCTACATTGGTGCAAAATATCAAGAAAATTGGTTCATACTTTCTTTTTAAATTGAAAAATTATTATATCAGTCCACGTTATCAAGCTTTTATACTGTTAGACCATTCCATATCATGACACCTCTTATTTCAGGTTGTGATGAAATTAACTATGCTTTCACAGACATAAGATTATATACCAATTTTTATTATTCTACCTCAGCTAGTTTTTGTTTAGAGCCACTTATTAGTCGTGTTTTCTCGGAAAAAATTGACTATTGCAGTGTGTCGAAGGTCGGCATATATATCGGGCATCTCCAAAACTATATATATATATATATATATATTTCCGCTACGACTTTAGTGACGGAGCTCTGCTGCTCACGGATTTTTTTTTTGATTTTTTTACTTGCCCAAAGGAAAAAGTATTGTTCTATTGTTATTTACTAACCTAATGATATAAAATTTTCAGATTACATTGAAAAACTATGCTTATTTCAGAAAAAAATCAGTTATCAATGTATGATACACCAGAAATTTACAAAAAAATATTATGTATCTAGTTACGAAAATTGTAAAGTAATATACGGTGTTTTGCAAAACAATTATATGAACCAAAGGCTATGTTAATCAAAGAAATACATTTTCTAAAGTACCTTTAATGTTATTCGCGACCACATGGAATAATAAAAATAGTGGCATTTTACCTTTTTAATATAGAACAGAAATAATTTGTATAGAATCATGAAAGTTTTAAAGCAAAATACGGTATTTTACTGAAAAATTATTATGAACCAAAAGCAGTATGCTAAGTAAATCAATATTTTTTTAAAGTATATCTAATGATTATAGCTTGGTAGCTAGACTATGTAGTTATCGTATAATAAAAATAATGATATTTTGCCTGTTAAATATAGAAAAAATAATAATTTGTTTCAAATTAGAAAAAGTTTAACGTAAAAACGGTGTGTCTTTTTACCATTATGGAAATGCTTACCTTAAAAGTTAGAATTTTGGACTTTACAACGTATTCAATAGTGCTGCGAAATTATTCGAATTAATATTTCTTCATGTTTTACTGATTTTAGATCATTATCTGTAATTAATGGATAATATTCTTCCAACAGAGAACCTTCACCTAGAACTGTGTCAGCCTGCTATCCGATGGCATTGAAAACTGAATGGTGCTGTCACCGGTTACGTAATTATTCTAAGAAGAAAGTTCATTACTCTTCATTCATTCGTTCATTATGAGTTTTACATGATATAGTTAATAATTATTTCGTTCATATAGTTAGCACGTTTTAGTGTAGATTTGTTTGTTATAAACTTTTGTCGATAACAGTTTCCTTGATCTTTTGTATTTTCTTTTTTATAAATTTGAGTTTTCTTATCTTACAGTTTCTATTAAAGAGGCTAGGTTTCTCAGATTTTCTTAAGTTTTTGTAATAAATCGTTTTGTCTATCTGATGTGACTTTTCTTTTTTATACCTATCAATTAAATAAAATAAAAACATATCGTCGTGATTACCTTAAAACCACGTGTCACAAACGATTGATTTAGAGTTATTTTATTTTTTCTTAAATTTCTGATTGATAGCTAAAAATTTAACTTTGATTTCTCCCTATGGATATTAATCGCATTGTCCCATAGATCTATTTATCATTTATAACGTCAATAAAATATAAAAATCTTCCTTTGATAGCTTTTTTAAATTGAATCTTCAGCGCGTCCGGCAGTAATTCGAATTCCAGAGCTTCCCAATAAAATTCCAATACTGCCGACATGGTCCTGAGCGGATAGGAAATCCCCTCTACCTCGCTTGATGAAATTATTACTCATGCTCTGCCGATTCAATTAAACTTGAAATAATTCCCTTTGATTAGTGATCGAGTTTCGTTTCATCCAGACCGAGGACTGAGGCACATATTTATTTCGTTAGGCTTAAGGATTATTGGCCTGTAGTGGCATTTCTGGACGTAATTGATGTGAAAATTTTACACAATTGTTTGGTTTAATAGATGTACATTTTACAATTATAATTGCTGAAAAGCCTATGAATTACCATTAAAGAAATATAAAATGTAATATTTGTTTACGAGTCTTGATACTGGAAAAATTCCTCCGACAATGCATTACTCATTACTTTGGAATTGATGCATTATGTCTAAAGTAAGTTCACTGATCTATGAGTTTGCCAATTTAGAAAGGATTTAAATTACAACTATCAGAAGAGTATTTGGTTATGTTTGGAGAAACGTGCAACCCGATATATGATGTAAAAAAAAAAAAAATTATGGTCTAAGCTTGATCATCCAAATACTGCATAATATTTGGCCAGATTTGGCAAATACTAAATTACAGGCCAAATTTACAATTCGGATGGAGTAAAAGGAAGAGAAAAAAGGATTGTTTAGTTTTTACTGGAACGTTTCGGTGTTTAGCTTTTATGTTGTTTTATTTATCCTGATTGACACTAATCCGTAATTTTATTCAGTATGTCCCGTGTCGGATGCGGTATTTATTGAATTTATTTAATGTGAAGCTGTTCTTCAAAATACTATGTGATCTTCTTGAAAGTTTTCTAGTTTTTGAGCGCTAGTCCGCAGTTGCTCGGCAAAACATGATAGTATAGGGGTAAGTGCAGATCTCTATTGTGGGAAAATTTCATGTGTTGTACATTTACCACTACTGTAATGTTTTGCCGGGACAATTGCGGACTAGCGCAAAGAAAAAAAGTTCTTTTTCTCAATACATTTATTCAATTATGCTCCTCATCACACTTCATGACTGTCACTGAAGATTATAAAATGTGAATCTCAGAAAAGTTTTAATTTTTTTTATGATTACAACAGTATAACAATCCTACGGAAATGCACTATTTTGCACTTACCATACAACCGCTACTGCTTGAATAATAAATCTTACAGATACATCGTACGCACTTACACCATAACGCAGAGGAAAATGCGTTCTTGGAACTACTGAATTGTATGTAATATTTAAACGCAATCAACTAATCAACTATCATCAGGTAACAAAAATCTAGCTTCAAAAATAAAAATTTGACTGTCATTCAAATTCGAACTTCGTAAAATCTAGTTCCTTACTTACCCCAGATTATCTTAAATAATAAAATTACGTAAGCGTTATAGATTCATTTATTTATTTTTATCGTTGCCAGCATAACCTACCTAATCCATCCTAGACAATCTTAGGCTGCATCTATTATATTTTCTACAGCGATGTAGTGTCTTTATTTTGGTTATATATTTCAATTTTTGTATCCCATGCAGGAAAATTTTCTAACTATTATGACCTTCACGGCTTTGTATAGACACCCTAGTGGACGGTTTTGAGCAACATGTCACGCCCTTCTAAAGATCCTTGCCGTTTTATCGTGATACTGACGAGTTTACTTAATCGACTTCTTACTTCTCACCATATTCCACATTCTAAGCTCTGATCTCAGGTCATTCCGTTCACTATAAAGGAGGAATTTCATTTCAATATCTTTTGATATAATTTATTTACTACTTTTATGTCTTATATATGGCATCTCTTTCTCTTTGTTGTCTATATTTATGTGATTTTATCTTTTTCCCTCTGCTAATGGCTTAATTGGCGATAAGTTATTGTCTTGAATTTGAGAGACGTAAGTCGATATTTCAATATAATATTCCAATTTATCCTGAAGTATAATATATATATATATATATATATATATATATATATATATATATATATATATATATATAATACTTTTTTAGGCAAAGTTTATAGCGTGTTTAGCAATCCAATAAAGAAACTACATATCTATGCTTGTAAAAATATATTTCTCTTATATTATTTCTTTTATATTGTTCCTCGACTCGCGTATGTAAACAATCCGGTCAAACAATTCTGGCTCATATAATTAATGTATAAACCTATATTTTTCCTGTAAAAGTTTCCGATGTTTCTGGGTAATGATCCGGTTATTAAAAAAAAGCAAAAACAAAAAAGGAACTCCGTCATTCACGTGCTCAATTTTTCGAAGACTATTTGAATTTTCTTCGGTTCTATGGTCACTAATTGCATGCCAGAAAACAGGTTAAAGTAACTGTATAAGAAATTTCACTTACCTTACAATTCTCATTGCTTATAGAGCAGTCCTCAACGTGTCAACCGTTCATTTACCTACTACCAGCTTGGTTTTTTCATGAATTTCCGCTCTGCAAGAATGATTGACGTCTTCACGGCTAATCGGGGAGTCACGAGGATTTTTCTTCTCGCTATTGTTCCATAACACCCTCATTCGCTTGCTTACCCAGTTCAGTTGTCACTGAGTTAGGTCTTCTTTATCAAAGTAGCTCAATGAGCTACCCGTCTTTTTTATAATACCATTAAATTAAGTCATTACTTGATGAGCGAATGGGCGATCTCTATGTGATCCGTTTACACTGTATATGTGTTTTTTTTTGTTTTTTTAGCTTATTCATAAACGAAAAATAGAAGGCTTAAAATATATAATGCTTTAAAGGTATTCCGTTTCAAAAATGAAATTATAAATGGCTTATCGTGCAAACTGGCTACCGAAGCTGCGACCTAATCGATGAACCCTTCCATGCCAGCTAAATGGATGGATCTGGCCTCTACTTTAGTCATGCTAAATGATCCCTGAGTTCTGAGATAAGGGGCTTTTAAAGCATGATCGAAACCGACAAAGGCCGCTTTCAATGATCCTCGTTCTTCAACTATTACCGAGTCTGGGCTGATTCCATTTTAGATTATGTTAATGTGATGGGAAGTTTTTTTTTTTTTCAGGATAGGACCTACCTCAACCTGCATAAGGCTAATATGCAATTTTTAGTCTCTTATTCTGGAAATGCGTTAATTTTCTACTTCATTTATGATAGAAATCCTCTTAAGTTGTAAATGAGAACTATGTTTTCGGTAATTTTTGCAAAATGGACTGCACCTACTTATTTATCGGTCTAAATGTTCTTATACACTGAATCTTATACGGGTAGATGAATGATCAGCGGAAAGAATCGACCAAAAAATACCATGCGATCCTAAAACATCGCATCCTAAAACAAACAAACCGTAATGTAGTTTTTCATTTATTCGAATTATCCAATGAAGTTCAGTTATTCACTGAATTATACATTAATTACCGATCTGAAGGAGTTTTTCTGTTATCACGGCTATGAATTAATCGCTGCATTAAGTATTAATAATAGTATGCGTTTAGTATAAGATATTTCTTTCTGGTTTTTGATTATTTTTACCTTAATTCAGTCAATAAAATGACTTAATGCTGAAATTATGAAATTTGGAGAGAATGGGCGGCAAAATTATGTTTACCCTACCCCTCTCCCCTCCCTCTCTCTGCCAAAAATCCTAGTTCTGGCCCTTTTGTAATCAAAACGAGAGAAATCTAAAAGTATGAATTGAGCGAGATCTCTTCACAACTTTTTATCGACCGATTACCACACTTTTTGTAACTTAAGTTGTAGATAAAAGTTTTCTGAAAAAATCGCCGTTATCGCTGTTCCAATATTTCTAAACTATTTTCGTTTTCCAAACTGTTAGATCGTTATTGATAAAAATGACAGTTTCATGAGCGATTATGGAGTCGAGAGAAACGCAAAGAGTTTCCAGAAAAAACTGAGATGTAGAGTTCCGATTATAAATGATCTACTATCCTCCTCCTACCTTGCATTTTGTAATAAATTCCTTCCCTGAACTCTTAGCGTCATCACTTATCAGGGTCAGATTCAACGCAATGAAATATTTCAATGGCTAGTTTACCATTTATGGCTCTGAATTCTGTATTCTTCAACTACCTCAGGATAAAGGAAGTACGATGATCATTATTTTTTTCCTTTAATCCAACTGCTTTTGAATTCTCCTGATTTTGAATAGTGAGTTTTGAAAAATGTCGTCATCGTCTTGGGGGCGGAGGCAGTGCCGATCACTCCATTCCACCCGCATACGACAAATGTAATTTGGAACTACCGTGAGTGTGAAATCCAGAGTGGATTTTTTGGAGTGGTTAAGAATTCCATCGGTCCTAAACTCCACCTCGTCAACAAACTAAAATCCAATTACTCCAACCATGAGTGTGGAAAACCGATGGAGTGGAACGATAGAATGCAGTTTTTTGGCTGTGCTATAATAACAAGAAAACTTGTTGGACAGTAAATTTATGACATTGATTGTACAAAATAAATATGTTACAATAAAATAGATATGAATAACTTACAAAATTGTTTTTTTGACTATTTATTATGTTAAAAAATATAATAAATAAACTATTTTAGTAAATTTATAATATGCTTAAAATTTCCTCTATTTTTTGGGGGGGAGGGCGGAGGAGAGAGGGTGAGGGGTAAACATAAATTAATGAATGCTGTTGCTATTGTAGACGCATTATTCATATCTCATTAAGTCTCAAAAGTTATATTAATCTGTATATTGAAATATTTGTAGACTATAAATATTATAAAATACGTATTTACGAGTTAGGCGTGAGCATGAATTACTTACTATCTATCGGTAAAAAATGAACGTTGGAGTGGAGTAGGGTTTGATAATTTGCGATATCGCAAAACTGAATATCGATAACCATCGATAATTCCTAGAACAATATCGATATGCCGAAAGGAAATGGATGAAAAAGCAAAGACTAGTGCATCAAATGAGTATAATATTATAATGTGAAGAAGGTTATGAAATAAAATAATTGTTTTTATACGGATTTAAGGGCTAGAGAATCCCATACGAATTATCGGAATATGAATTATCGAGATTATACTATAATATAGTTTAAAATGTCGGTGACCTCGATCATCGATATATCGGATGTTAAGATATCGATAGAAAATATCGGCTTTCAAAATCCGATATATCGATATTTCGCTTTTCGATATTCCAACCCTAGAGCGGAGTGATCGTCATTGGTGCACTTGAAATCTCTCGAAGCACACTCTAGTCGCTCCACTCAAATCATCCAAATCCGTTAACAGAGGACTAAGATATTTTTTTAAATTGTATACATATCTGGGTTGTGCTCATTTATATATTTTTAAATGATTTACTACATTTACACTTATTTTAAGAGGCCATGATACTGTATAATATACTATAATATAATTTACTACATTTATGAAAAGAGGTAAGGCATGTTGGCTTCCATTATTGCCCGGGTCGGAACGTTGTGGGTTCGATTCCAACATGGTTCTGTTAATATTTATTTCGCGGCGGAAATAAACAAATCGTTGGTAAACTAGTAGTTCCAATTAAGGTCCACTAGTAAAGTTTATTTATTTTAAACGTTTTTTAACAATCATATTTCCTTGTACACCTATCAACGGTCTTTACATAACATATAAAATACATGTTACAATAAAAAATAAAAACATTTAAATTTCCAGAAGAACACTTAAAATTTGTTTTTAATTATTTAATATTGGCACTATATTTTGAGTGTTTTTCTGGATATTTTATTAAATTTATATTATATTCAAACACACATGAAGGCTATTTGTTAGTTGTGTATCAAATGTCTAAAATACACACATGAAGAATATTTAGAACTTAATCTTAAATACATTTCAAAATTGTTGTGCTCTGTGTATCATAATCGACTGCAGTTTTGTATTTTTAAGATTTGAATTCAATTCAATTTCATTGGTTGTTACTAAAAAAAAATAAATACTTTGAATTATATTATAAATTAAAAGAGAAAAAAGGCTACAAATTAAAAGAAATGTTTTGCATTGTTTGTTTAAAATGTGATTTATTCTAAAATCAGCTGTCACTTTACAAATGCTTGTAATATGATCCACATGATATCCTTACTGTAATATATTAAACATCAGTTTTACTCTTCAAAATGCCTTTATTGGGAACTTCTGTACTTAATTGCAGCAGCTTAAATTTTGAAAAATATTTTTATAAACCGAGATTTACAAATAGTGAAGTTTGAACAGTGTAAAATATTATAGCAATGCACCTGTGGTTTCATTTAGTTTTTAGTTGTATTTTGTATGTATGTATAACGTGGCTGTAAAAAATAAACATTTACTTTTTTTTTCAGGTATGTACTCGAAAGTGCTGACGTGGGACAGAAACCTTTCAGTGCACGTAACGTATCTGAAACCTATTTTTAGCGTTGCCTCATTTGTTGGTCTAGTCCCTTATTAGATCATAATTTCAACCTTTAATATTAATTTCTAGTAGAGAAAACATGAAAAATTAGAAAAAACATGTTAGGTTTTATTGATTACATTCTTAAAAACTATTCATCTAATTTTTTTGAATAATTGGGTCAGTTAAATATGATATATAATCAGTGTTTAGTTAAATGCTATGTTCCATTCGATGATATGTTCCATCATCGGGTCAGTGGTCCATGCTATCAGTTAGTCAAAACAATGCCAGATAACCGTAAAAAGATACCAAACATATTTGACCTAATGATAATTTTCGTTAAAAAAAAAAAAATGTTTATTTATAAGTTTTTTGTTTTAAAATTTTAAAACTTAAAGTTTTATTTAATAGTTTTTTGTTTTAAAATCAGTTTTGTATAGTTCTATATAACATTCGTAAATCAACATAAATTTTAGTTCACAGAAATAACCGTTCATGTATTGATTTAATATATTAAATCAATAAATGAACGGTTATTTCTTATGTGAACTAAAATTTATGTTGATTTACGAATGTTATTTAGAACTATACAAAACTGATTTTAAAACAAAAAACTGTTAAATAAAACTTTAAGTTTTAAAATTTTAAAATATATATATATATATATATATATATATATATATATATATATATATATATATATATATATATATTAGTCGGCGTATTGACAAGCGCTGATGTATTGACATTTGATTTGGCTTGCAACAAGCCTGATTCCTAAGCATTTGAAATTTTATATTCAATATTTTTAATACAGTTTAAGTAAATTCTATTTGATGGTTAGTTTTTTTTTCTAATTCGCTATAGCGATCACTAGCGAAGTATCTTGTATGACTTCTTTAATTTTTCTATAGGTACCTTAGATTTATATTCGAAATTTTATAAGATTTCTTGCTAACTAATAATGTATAGTCCGGTTGTGATTTTAATAAAAATACACACTTGCTGACGTAAAATTTATTTAATGCTTTTCTTTTCTTCTACCAATTACGTCCCTAAATCATATTTTAAATTTTTATTTTATTCAATTTTTTTCTTTTTCTTTATGGTAATTATTTTGCAAAATGTCCAAATTGCTGGTATGTTCCTTTTATTTTGTTCTTTCTTTTACCACCACCATCACTACGAATGTTTATTTTAAGAGTTTACTCCCTTATAAAGGATTATTTTTAGAACGAATAGTTAGATAAATTTATTTATAGATTACGGGAATTTCCCTTTACAAAAGAGTTGCCTTTGCTTATACAAGTATAAACTACAACAATTTTTTAATACAGCATATTTATAACGAATCCTTGTTGAGTAATATAAATGAATGAAAGTAAATAAAAATAGAAGAAATAAAAAAAAACTATTGACTTTTAAGTGGTAGGAAAAATGTAATAATTTTTAATAAAATAAATTTAATATAACATAATTGTTTTTTGTTAATGGCAACTAGAATTATGATTTTTAATAATTAAAATTGGGCTAAAGACTTGGAATGTATCCAATTGTATAGAACCAATTTCCAGAAGTAAATCAAGTCCTATTTTATATCACTTCAATTTCATCTTCAATTTTCTATCATTTTATATCAGATTAAATACAGCAAATTTATTTGTCCAAATTGTTGTAAGAGTCCTCCTTTCTTCTCGCGTTATATCAACCATATAATACAAGAATTAGGGGAAGGCATTACAGCAGGAAGAACTAAAATTAAGCTAATTAGGGATTGATAAATTATTTGCCACTTTTATAAATTTGTTTTATTGAAAACTAGTTTCGAATGTTATACATTCATCCTCAGTTCTAAAAACACACAAAAAATTTAAAAATAAGCAATTCAAAATATAGTCGGTATTATTATACATATTAAATTGTATAAATCAGTATTATAAAACATTTATGAATTATGAATTTAATTAAGACAAGAAATCAAATACATGTTGGTACTCACCAAGGTTTAAATGGATTATATCAAACAGAAAAGTTTGTACTGGCTTCTTCTCGCATTGTACTGGCAATGAACGAGAGATAGACAGGATGTTTTTAGGTAAACGGTTTAAGGGTCAGGGTTTTCCCAGTAAGGCCGGTGTGTATTTGTTTTTTCTTTTATAGATGGGGATAAATTTAAGATTGGATTATTGGAGATATTTATTTGGTCATTTAAGCAAAAATCTGGATTGGATTTGAAGGATTTTATTATTTCAAATGCTTCATATATATTTCATTTGAGACTGTTTTCAACGTGATGTATTAATTTAACTTCTGAGTCTTTGATGAATTTATGATTATTTTTATTTAAATGAATTGCAAAGTTGGAATTATCTGTCTTATTATTATATGCACGTATATGTTCCTTTAATCTCTGAATTAGCGATCTTCCAGTTTTTCCCGTGTATTTGGCTCCACACGGGGAAGAGGGGGGATGACTGGAAGATCGCTAAGATAGAACATTTAGCTAAATCGGAGGAGTATTTAGACAAATGGGAACTAGAGCTGAATGTATCAGAATCTAAAATAATGATTTTTAATCAAGCAATAGAGTGAAGGCCCAAAACAAAATATAAATGTTGGTATAAGGGGGTGGAGATAGAAAAAGTATAAATATTTTAGATTGACACTTTTTGATAATTTATCGTTACATGAACATTTCAAGAAAAAAGTTCAGACGGCCAAGTAGGGTATAGTGTCAGGGGTAATGTCTTCGGTAGTACGTATGTTTCATTACCAGCGAAATATTGGGTGTTTCAGTCGGTAGTAGGATCCGTTATGTGGTGCTATGGTGCGCATTTCTGGGGATACTATAATTTCTAACAAGTGGATTGCATTCATAGGTTGTTAATAAATAAGCTTTTCCGCCTACCAAGGAACACTCCTAACTATATATTATATTTGGAAACGGACAGAGACCTATTGTTCTTAATATGATAAATATGATAATTACCGATTACCAAAAATTTTAGCACTAAAAGGTGTAAACAACAAAAATAATAGCTGGTATAAGGAATGAATAAAATTAGCCCATAGATTGGGCTTTATACTCGATAGTGAATTTGTGTCTGTGGAAAGATGGGAGTGCCAAATGCATACGGTTATTGACAAAGCCAAATAAAATTTAACAAAAGAATTACTGATAACTGTAAGGGGCGCTGAGTATCATTTGCTGTATAAAAAACTTGACTTCAATGTTAGCTATTATATAAATGATGAAATCCCTACCGAACTGATTCAGACACTAGAGGAGAGCTTTTTGATTTAAATTGTAAACCATGGATGAATGACATTTTATATACATGTGCTATGTGTAATAGTAGAGAAGATCAAAACATGCTTCATTTAGTAGGCAGGTGTTTTAAATTCATGTATAAAATAATATTTTGGAGAAAGTGTATTAATAGAGGAAGAAGCGATAGACATTATAAATGGAAGGTGTTGGAATAAGTTGTTTTTGTTTATGAAATGCGCTTTAAATTATTAAAAAAAAATTAATCACTGAGGTCAATTACAACGAAATAAAATTTTGAATTGGGCAGAGCCTAGATTAGCCATGTGTTGCCTAGTCTAGTTCATTCTTAGTTGGAAACGAAGTTCAGATTGTTAGTACAGATATTTTAAAATTTTCACAATTTGATAGAAATTACTTTTTTATATAATTTTCCAATATAATCTGAAAGTTTTATACCATTTGGTTGGTAAATAACAATAGTATATTTTTTGTTTCATTGGGCAAACAATTTTTTCTGAACGCTCCGAGGTATAAAAACGTCGGTGTTGTAAAAAATTTAAACGGTTTTAAACAAAGAGCTCGTAGAAATAGAACAATAAGATTTAGTATATGATCTTATCTGTATTAAAAGATTTTAGCATATTTAATTTTATCAAAATCTGAGATGGTGGATGTCATATCCCAATATTTCTGGATTGATTTGATATGGAATGACCCCTTATTATAACGAAATGATCTAATATTCCTGAAATGTAAGAGCTGATAGAGCAGGCTTTGATATCGTGGCCCTCAGTGGCTGCAAGTGGAGCACATTGAAGCCACTTAGTAAATCACTGCCACCTGTTAATACTTTCAACTATCGTGTCAACTCCTCGTTATACACAAATAATAAATTTAGCCGACAATTTTATGGTTATATAAAATAAATTATAGTTTGCCAAATTATATTTATGGTACATTTTCTTTTTTAAATATAAAATGCCTATTATTTTATCCAACGTGACTTAGTATATGGTCATCAGTAGATTCCATTCGTTGAATTATAATTTTTACCCTTAATGCATCAGATATAGTGAATTTCTAAAACGCATAATTCCCAGTGTTACCAGGGTTAGTCCAGTTCTTCCCATTAAACGCAGTAGAATCGGCCATTAAAATTTGATATTTTCTCCTAAAATTAGATTATTTTTAAGTATGTAGTATATAACTTTTTGCAAGTATAAAATGATAAATATTAATATACTTAGGTAAAATAAAATATGATGAGCATGCAATAAATTATAGTGTATTTATAAGCAATAGAAGATTGAAAAATAATACCATAATTACAATTATAATTAGACAGCAACAGTAAACTTTTTTTTAAAAACTATAAGCACTTTTTATGACTTAGAGAATAAGGTAAAAAAACTAACGAAGAAACATCACCTATTAATATTATTATTAATAGGTTTTTATTAGTCTTGAAAAATGAAATCGTGTTAACGTCCACTAATCGTCCAAGTGCGTTAAAAAAAAATAAAATAAATACGACTAGAAATCCAACAACCGTCGTCAAATTCAGGTTCTCCCCAACCCCGAAAAAAATCCCAAACAATTCTTCTCCCTAAAATAACCCTCTGATGGAAAAAAAACACATAATTTGGGGAAGAAACTTTAACCTGGAAACACTGATAATCCCTTATACATTATATGTTTTAACGTCCATCCTTAGTATTCAATTTGCTCTTATGCAATCTTCCAACTCAATGTGGTCGGGTTTTAAAAATGGCAGCCAAAAAAACTTGATATTTTACGGCTTTGTTTGGTTTTTCACCTAGAATTCCTAAACGGTGCTAAATAAAATTTATAGAGGATCAAACTCTGCGTCCATTAAGCACAAAAAAAAAAATAATTGAATTCGATAGAGATTTAATTCTGGTTTGCAAAAAATGAAGTAATTTTAATTTTCAGATAGTTGTATCTATCTCTTGTGGAAAATCCAAGTTTTCGGTCTCCTTTTTTTTTCGTCATATTGGTTTTTCAACGCTAAGAAAAAGTTCATCTACAGTTTTTTCTCGGTAATTCCTTTCCAATGCATTTAAGGTAAAAAATTGACACTACCAATTTTAAATTTCATTAAATTGTACACAAGTTTTGTATATAATTTTTTAGGTATTCAGAATAGCTCATACGGCGGTGTAAAAATCTACAAAAATGTATAAAAATTCAAAAAGTTGGATATGTCATTGTTTAGACCTTACATATGATTTATTTTAAGTACACATAAAACTACTGACACCTCAGATGCTAAAAAATTTTGTTTGCCGATATTAGGAGGTGGCGGGTTTCAAAATGGTGGCAAAACAATTAAAATAAAATTGAAATTTTAGAACTTATTTTGATTCTATAGAAAAGAACAAGGTATATTAAATTAAAAAGCATCAGGTTCTGAGAGAACCACAACATAATAATTTGTGTAACTGGTGTGGTCAAAAAGTTCGGAAAAAAATGACAATTTTTGTCAAAAACAGAGACAAAGTACTATACTCGTACGTGAGTCTGCTTCGTTATTAGCTGCCATTTGGAAATCCAACTGCTTTGTGTTAGCTGACAAGTACAAGTTGCATACTGAGGATGAACATTATATGTATGTATGGCTGAAAGTATTTTTAAATAAGTTAATATTTTTCTCATTGGCCCTTGGGTTAAAACAGACGATCTGGTCCTTATAAAGTAATATTATTCTGGTTATTTGATTATAATTGGTCTGAGAATTCATTTTCAAACCGATTGTTTTTTTATTATTAATATAGAAATAATTTTATATTTTTTATCGTCGAGTAATGGAATTCTCAACTTGATTACATTTCGATAATTGAATCCTTGAGAAGTGTAAAACGTAGCGGATAATTATTTTCCCCATGCTGCTGTACTGAGAATCTATTCTTTCTTACTGCTATTTTTTAATGAAAGTTTGTGTTGAATTCCATTGAAATATGAGAGGAAGGAAATGTTAATGGTATACTGTTGATTTTACCATATAACTACCTAATAATCTGAACGATCAACACTCTAAAATTCCTAGAATATAGTCTTTAAAATTCTAGAATATTTAGGTATAGTTAGTTTTAGATATAAATGAGACTTGATAGGCATCTCATACTTCTGCTCATTGAAGTATTAAATTACCTAAGGTTAGACTTAGCTTGGTTAACCTCTAGATGCACCCATTCTAAGGCTGAATCTAAAATAATAATTCATAAATGAATGCTTCGTCCTGCCTCCAGTGAGCTCAAACGTTAGGCAATATATCTCTGATTACACTCGGTTTATATAGTATGTGTAAAAGGGGATCTAAAATATCATAAGAACTACTTTAGAACAGACTCTAAGAAAGAAAAAAGAATAACAATTATAAGGCATGGCGTATTACCCACTTCCTAGTATCACCTACTGAGAACGGACAGTACTTCCTTAATGTTATATAATTTATTAGATGAATACATTACAAATTTTATGATTCACTGTAATGTCTTATTCGTATTCACATTTTAATAGTCTAACGCTGTATGGATGTATGGATGTCGTTTTATTAATTGGTAGGATAAGAACAGGCTGCAAAATGTTGAGATTTTAATCTATAAAGAATCCCATCGATTTATAAAAAGGCCCTTAAGCATGGGGCATATGACAGCGGCATTTTTTTGCCTGTGGAAGGTTCTTTTATTTATAATTTTATCGATTCAATACATATTGCCATGTTCCCCATATTTTAATGATATGAAATAATTGATGGGAATCAATTAATGATAAGAAATAAAAGTCAGTGAAATACAAAAAGTGATGCTTGACAAAACGAACAATATAAGTAGCTAAAATAAAAAAGTGACTGAATTGAATAATGAAATAAATTACCTGGAAAATAAATGGTAAATAAGAATTCTATATGGTCTTTATTGGTTTTTGATCATCGTGTTGTCAGATGATATTTCGGTGGTGATGGAGAATAAGTTGGTTAGTCGATGGCCAAAATGATTTTGTGTACTGTGATCATCTCTCAAGCCTTCTGCACAATGTAAAGAAGTTGATAACTCATAGTTCTCCTCCATAACTCGGAAAGAATTAAAGCTGTGGGTTACCGATTTCTTCACAAGGTTTGGGAGATGATTGCAGTGCACAACTCATTTTGACCATTTTTCCACTTGCCATCTTATTGCCTCTGACAGGGTATTTAATTTAAGACATTGTTGTAATAGAGATTATTATAATAATGGGTTAAACAAAAAATTATTTTTTCAAATCTAAGTGCTTTATTCGTTGAATGGTTTTCTATATTTGCAAACGATAGTCTATTCAAATAAACTTTTGGGAGCGCGTGTGTTTGTCCTCCCATATCTCTGTAACTAATGGCTTGATTTTGATAAAAAAAATTTCCCAAGTTCCATTTCGGCGATATAGGATTCTAGCAGCATTGGGATATTACGCAAAGGAATACAAGAGTGCCACTGCTGCTTATAAACTCATTTATTTATATAATTGTTATAAATTTCTTGATATCAGATTTAATATATGATATCAGTATTATATATTCATATACTACCTCAGGAGTAGAATGGTGCCCTCAGCCTGTACCTCGTAGATTCCTCTCCTTTTAAGGCTTCTTGGGGGACTCAGACCGGTGGTCTGTGGTTTGGGATACCTCATTGCAACAGGGGGGTCCGCCCTCGGTAAATTTTCGAAGGTCACTGATCAAAATTGCGTTTTTTTACACCATTATGTTTTTAGGGAGAATTTGTTTATATTTTTTCTTGACACGTGCTTACATTTAGTAGCTGAAGTAGTTTTTAACTCGTCATTCAGATAGACGCCACTCCCTCAACTGTATTTATTTATGTTTTTTACTTTTACGTTTTGTAACTTGGTATTACTTTAAGCAAGGCACTGTGCAGAAAAAGTTGTACAGTGTATCCGTTACAGAAGACAGGGTAACTACAATGATATGTTTTAAACAAAGAAAGAAAAGTAATGTATAATTATGGCACTTGATGCAATATTATTACAAACAGTTAACTTGGATGGTACAAAACGAAAAATTAAATTTAATTGTAGGCTCTATTAAGCAAGCTATTTGCTGCTTCTTATTAAAATATTTGAAGTGGTTTGTTGAATTTAAGGTTTTCTTCTTGTTGAAGGCTGCAATTTATTAACGTTTTGTATTTATTTTATGCTTTGAACAAAACTTATAAACTCGTGAATTGATATTAGCTTTTTATATTTTTTACTAGTAGTATAGGTTCTCGTTAGTTTGCAAAGTTCAGGATCGGGAATGAATTGAAAAAATACATTTTAATCTAAATCTTAAAATTTATTTTAATATATTTATGATTATTCTTAGTTATTTAAAATAATTATTTTGGGATGAAGCTTTTAATTGTAAATCGAGGATTCAAATGAGGAATAAAAATCCAGAAATACGGAATAATCAGATGGTATTTAAGCAGGTAAATATTAATTTAAATTTAAAATCAGTTATTATTGTTGTTTCTGTAAAAATGAAATTAATGTAGTAAATAAATTAGTTTAATTGACTTCAATCACCTGGGACTTGATAAGCCTGGGAGACAGGAAAATTTTAAAGTCGATGAGGTTATTAATAAAAAAAAAGACCTTGGAAACTCCCCCGATGGCTTAAGCTAAAAAGAAGAGAGAGAGTGAGAGAGGAAGAAAAAAAATAAACGAGTGAAACACAATTTTCCAGAGGAAGGTAGTCAATCCAGTGTCGACCTGATAAATTATTTCCATAAATTTCTCACTAACAGTCTGTCTCTCCATTGGACCAATTTTCTCCACTTGTAAAAATGAAAAATTTTCACGTATCGACTTTCTGAGATAGAAATTTTCGAAATTTAAATAGAGATACGGAAATTCTATCTAACGCAAAAAACAAAATGAGTCTAATTTTTTTTTGTTGATACTTTTCCAGCTATCTAAGGTAGAGTGTGGTATGGTAGAATGAAATACGAATGTATTATAATTGTTTGTTATAATTAATACCATATCCACAGAATCCAAAAAGGCTTCAAGGCTTGTCAACTATATTTGATGATAATCTAGCTTATTTCAGATTCGTGGAAAACTTTAAGAATTTTGAGATAAAATCCGAATATGAGCTATCGAACTGCATCATTATTATCTATATTTGTAGCATAATAACTGTAGTAATACAATTTTAAAAGTTTGTGCTTTACCTGTTTCCTTACCAATTCCTTTACAATAATTTTCAAATTTTGATGAGTCCACTGCAGCACCACTGTAGATCACGTCGAGAATAATTCCGAAGCGACGAATCAGCTCTTCACTCATCCCGATTATACTGGTTGTGCCCAGTGGATCTTGAAAAAATCGGCATAAGGTATTATCGTCATTATTGTCCCCATACCTTGCGGCCCTTATTTCGACAGGATTCATTCCAATTTAGATTAAAACGCGGTAGAAATGTTTAGTTCATACCTAGCTTCTTCCTGGTGATCCGGTGTTAGCTGAGGGAAATCACTCCGCAATTTCTCCATACAATTCACAACATCACGGTCGCTGTCTAAAACTATATCGGCTATTTCGCGATATGCCAATTGGAAATTTTCCATTGTGGAACAAATATACTGCAATTAGGACTAATTAAGCGCTTGAGGAAAATAAATAAACAGATTTAACTGAAAGGATAAGCGAGCTTGTTTATACTCTGATCAGCACAACACTTTGAATACCTATGTACTTTTAGTTGATTTTATTGATATGTACAACGGTCGCAGGTGGTCGCAGCTAAAACTAGTTGGGTCGATTAGATAAGAGTCTAAGCATTAATTTCATATAAGACAGAAAACTGCAAAAGATGCCGCACATTAGTTCTACATAAATAAGCTTGATTATTTCATCGTTTATTTAAAAAAAAATATTAATTTTTTGCGTATTGATGCTTGGCTACACTCAAAAAAGGAATGGGTATGTAAGTGACGAATCTTTTCGTCTTTTAACTAATGTAGAAGTGTCACAACATTTTCATATCATCAGCATGTATTACACAACTTTTGCGTATTCAAAATACAAAGTCCACTTGTAGATTTAAATAGTTCGAAACAATTATTTCAAAGCTGACACCTTGACTTTTTGCCTTCCCGGCACTGCATTTATCGATCATATGCGCTTTCGTAGATATTCTCGGATTCCTTTTAACTTGCTCTTTCCAATAGTATTTTTATATTCCGAAATTGAGTTTAGTTTCGGTCATTTTTAAATTGAACCCTATTTAAATGTACTGTAATCTCTTCAACTTCAAGGATTTTTGCAGTTTTTTCTGCAAAATCCTCTTAAAAGGTTATGTACTCTACTGCTGTAATTACTATACTGCATTGGTTGAAAATTTGAAATTTAATTATCAATCTCATATAAAGTTGAATCATATAATCAAAATCATAATTGTATAATGTCAGTAGAAATAAAAATAAAAATAATTTGAAGTTTAATATCAAGTAGAAATAAAAATGTTTAAGGACAATATTATAATTCAATATTAAAAAACAAAAAAATACTAAAATATTAGTTCCAGAATTACTAGTTCTAGAATGTTGTGAGTATTTAAATAAACTATTTACGGACTTAAATCTGAAACTTAAATTGTTGCACTCACTGTTTAGACGACATTCCAAATTAAAAGCAAGACAGAAATTATGTAATTGTAATAAAATTGTGCAATGTATGAAAGGGTTGCCGGGGTGCTCCGTTTTATCTCCTACATTTTCGGGCATGTAGACGTCTATGGATTTGTTATCGTGGTGTAGGCAATCCCAAAAACCTAACGATAACAAAATCGGAGATAGAGCATTGCAGCTATTGCAGCTTCAAATGTATCTTCTACTTCCAAAATTCAATTACACCATTCGATAGGCAAAGTATCAAAGAATTTTTACGCTAATTGGGGTCTGCAACGTGCTGCGAAAAGGGGCGTGGTGAAGCATCGAGTTCGTTTTCATAACTTTTCTTACTTCTGCATGGTATAAATTGTGACAAGAAAAAGATACGGCGTACATTAGAGTTTCAATCAACAGCACTCTTCTAAATCTACCGATTTCGTGTATAAATACTCTAAGTTGAAGTGATTACAGTAAATTTAAATAGGGTTCAATTTAAAAATGACCGAAACTAAACTCAATTTCGGAATATAAAAATACTATTGGTAGCAAGTTAAAAGGAATCTGAGAATACCTACGAAAGCGCAAATGATCGATAAATGATAAACGACGCTGTACAGTGGTCCAGGTAGCGAAAAAAATCATTTTTTTCGAACTATTTAAATCTACAAGTGGACTTTGTATTTTGAATACGCAAAAGTTGTGTAATACATGCTGATGATATGAAAATGTTGTGGCACTTCTACATTAGTTAAAAGACGAAAAGATTCGTCACTTACATAACCATTCCTTTTTTGAGTGTATCCAAGCATCAATACGCAAAAAATCAATATTTTTTTTTAAATAAACGATGAAATAATCAAGCTTATTAATGTATAACTAATGTGCGGCATCTTCTGCAGTTTTCTGTCTTATATGAAATTAATGCTTAGACTCTTATCTAATCGACCCAACTAGTTTTAGCTGCGACCACCTGCTACCGTTGTATATATCAATAAAATCAACTAAAAGTACATAGGTATTCAAAGTGTTGTGCCGATCAGAGTATAAACAAGCTCGCATATCCTTTCAGTTAAATCTGTTTATTTATTTTAAATTGTTAAAAACTGTTTATTTAACGTCGGAGGATTCTCTTAAAATACATCCCTTTCTTTTCTCGCCATCTCTTTCTCGGCTAATTATTATACCAGCCCGTCTGCTGATAGTTAAAAAAAAGTAGATTAAAAACTAAAATTAATTATAATTGTGAATAAAAGCAGACCCATAAGCTAGTCCATAACAGGGACTAAGATTAAATTATGATTGTGAATAAAAGCAGACGAGGGAACTAGTCATAAAAGGGACTAAGATTAAATCATAAATTTTTTGTCATTACAGAGGGTGAATATAATTGTCTCCTGAAGGAAATATCAAAGTGGATGTTTGTTACTGATTTATATTTTATTTACTCAGTGAACTCAAACACAGCTTTATGTATCGTGATTAAATTAAATTAAATGTAACGATAATGTTCGTTGATTTTTTTGTTATAACAATTGATATTTTTGTTTGGTTGCTATTTAGTCAACTGCGTTGTTACTGTGAAGTTCATAAGCGTCCTTTATTTAGCGGGCAGCTGGCCTTTTTCCCAGTCACGATAAAATGTCATAACTGCTTTGAAAACGATAGATTTGCATTTAGCTTTGGTAACTGCAGTTAATCGGGCGCTATAAATTTAAAATTATAGAGACATTCTCGTCCAGCCAAATCCTTGACCATGCATTGCAAATAATTTTTACATCAGAGAAATAAATTGAACTCGAGTTTCGTTATCATCCTACGGACACTGTCGTGTAGATAGCGAGAAATGCGATAATTATTGTTTTGTCTCGTTATCGCTAAAAACAGGAAGGAAGAATTTTCCTTTGTTTAGGTAGGCAATGATTTTATCTATTTTGTACGATTCGTATTATGTTTATAAATGAAATTCGAAGGGTCGCTGAAGCCATTCACAATTGTAAATTAGAATAATTTGCTTAACAGGTACAAAGTATTCCTGTTCATTGATAAAAGAACCTGTTTTAGATTTAGTAGAAAGTAGAATGTAATTTTAAGCATTTGCAGGCTTCAGCATCATAGATGGGCAGTTGTTACATTAATTTTCATTGATTGAATTATTTTATCAAGTGAAGCTTAAAACATCGGTTGAATGATGTTTCAACGTATATATTGCTTTTATAAAACTGTTTAAATTTAATATTATTTTTTATTACTCACATAATTAAAGTTGTATATACTCACATAATTAAGTATATACAATACACGCATATAATATAATATAATGCATACAAGACATTCAATATAATATATATCATATATTCTTATGTAAGTATATACAAATTATAAAAATAATTTTAAATTTAAAAAGTTATATAAACCCAATATATACGTTGAAGCATCATTCATGCGAAGCTTTCAGCTTCAGTTGATAAAATAATTCAATCAACGAAAATAAATATAACTGCCCACCAATGATGCTGAAGTCTGCAAAGACATAAAATTATAGAAATGTAAAAATATTTAAAAATGTAAAAATATTTATGGATTAACTTTTTAAAAAGTTGTTTTATTGTTTGAAATTACTCAAAAATAAGATGACCGGAGGTAGCCCTTATGTGGATTAGGTGGGACTGTTACATATTGGAGTCCTTCCAAATTCTCACATCGAAAAACGTCCCACATTGGGCAAAATTTATTGTTTATTAATTATTTATATTTTTACAAAGTTAATATATAATTGATAAACAAGAATAAATATTCTTGGACCTTCGATCAGGAGTTTTACTTTGTCAACAGAACTTATTAAATATTTTAAGTTAGCTGTCATTGTTTCAAACAGCCTTTATGCTTAAATACACCCATTAGAAGGTCTTGCTGTAAGTGGAGGAACCAGTCATACTAGAATTGTGGTAAGGTCAATGAATCTTTGATGGGCAAAGTCAAAGATTCATTTCACTTGCATTAGGTCCTTTCCGTCTCTGTTATTTGTCTTACAAGACCACTCATTGAAGATATAACAAAAACAAAATTGTTAGTGTGCAAGTTAAATAAAAACTTAAAAAAATAGGTGATCCCCATCAACTAATTATTAATTATAATTAATTATTAATGAAAACATTACTATAACATTTTATTTCTTCTTAAAATGCAAAGGTGTAAAGAAAAAGGAGAATTTTCAGGTGCATGAAATTTTTAAGATAATAAAATTAAAAAAAAGTTGGAATTGCTGCCTTTAATTTTTCTTATTGGTCGTTTATCTTACAAGCAAAGTAGAGTTTTTAAACGTTGTTATCATAAGAGACTTTTTAATAAAGAATAGTACATCTGGCTCATATATATTGACGTAAATACTTAAACCAATCCGTAAACAGGTTTTAATTAGTCCAATTGGTGATCATTGGGCACATAATGACCGTTTGCTGATGAACTATTTCGATAAAATTAAACAAAAACGCACAAATTTTAAAAATATTTAAAGATATAGCATACAATATATTTTATAAAGTGTACTGTAAAACTTCTGTTATTGAAAACCTTTCTTCTGAGAAACTCCTCAAATTTTTTTTAGGCTTCAGTTCGCATTACGGATTTAATAGTATTTAACTTACATGTATACGAACTTTATTTCTCGCGCATTTTTCTCTTTTTCATTATGACTCAAATGGTCATTATCATATTCTGACTCTTAGTTTTTCAGCACTACCAACTGAGTGAGTCAAAACCAAAAAAAAAAAATAAATACATAAACAAATATACAGAAGAATTAAATAAAATCAAAAGTCGCAAACATGATAGGATAAAAAAATAAAAATGAGTATAAACATAAATAAAAAAAATAGACTTTATGGGCCTTGGCAAACATATTTTTGATTATTGATTATATAAATTCAAATAATTGTTTTTGTACCTTGGTCATAGTTGCAGTATGTTTGATTTCAAAATAAAACTTATTAATGTATACAAGTAAAGCCGTATTTACTTATACTCCTGAGAAAACCACGTATCACATACCTTTAGGGAACCGCATGAAATTATTGTCTTGTTTAGAAACATTGCAGAAAAATATTCATTATTTTATAAAATATTTCCTAAGGGCATGAACCCCTTTTTAAGGGAAAACTCAATGTGAAATCCAGTTAAACCAATGTTATGTATAAACAACATATTTATATTTTCATTTAAATAGTAATTGTTGGAAATATTAATTCCAGCCGAAATCATAATGAAGTTTACTTGCGAATTAAGTTTGGTTTTAAGAGAACCATCCTATCACTATTTATCTCGGAAATTAATCGATTTTGTAAGTATTAGGGACAAAAATGAGTTATTTCGGGACAAGATGCTAATAATTCAGGATAGTCCTAAGAAATTCGGGACGTACGGTCACCGTATGGTTGTTGTTAAGATTCATGGATAATTCTTTATTTATTTCGTGTCGAACATACGCTATGAATTTCAAACTTCTCATTCTGGCTGGAAGTGAGAGGTTGGTAGCCATAGCTATTATCTTTTTTATGTATTTTTTTTTAATGTTATTTTACCGCTAATAATGCTATTTTTCTATTAAAACATCCTTATGAAGTATATAATAGAGTTTTTATGTTTAATGACACCTACTGTACAGAATAATCCGCCCCTAGATTGGGGATGACCTGCGACGTAAGATTTATCGACCTTCAAGGCATTATCTTTGTAGTCACGTAGCCCTTACCGTATGTCCCTACGTGCCTGGGGTCCATTGCTTCTAATAAGTGAAGTTAGTGGCAATAAAGCGGCGAATGGCGTATACACTTGTAAGGATAACGAGATATGTTGGTTCATAACCGTTTCTTAGGAGATTAGATTTATTTACTATTGGATATTATTTTTAACCACCTCTCCTCAATAGAGATGCAACAATTTATTTCCACGATCACTAAATCCTCAGCTAATATTAATTGATTAATATATTCTCTGTTTGTCAACGAATATCCATATAGGCCACTATTATTAATATTTCTTTATTGAAAAAATTCGTAAATTTTAACATTTTTTTATGTCTGTGTGCAAATCTCGAAGGTGATCATTTAAAAACTAGAAAGCGTTTTAAAACGCAGTCTTCAACTCGAAATGAAGACGTGCAGCAAATATACCTACTCGAGTGTTACTTTATTTCGACATGCACTTTTCTTCACGTATAGTATGCTCTCTCCGACGTAACTTGAGTATTGATTTGGTTGATCTATAATTCTCATTCCGGAGTAAAGTATTTAAAATTTGTTTGTTGTAATTTAGTGTCAGCACTACAAATTCAAGGTGAATTTAAAACAATATCATAACGACTATAGTAGACTTACGGTAATCGATCAACATTTTTTTATCCCAGATTATCCCTGAATTGTTCAGTTTCAATTGCTGTTAGTCGTACTTAACGCCTTTATGTAGTCCAATTATGGCTTGAATGATTGATTATCTTTCAGCTTGCCGATCCATTCTTACAACAGTAAGAATCTCTTGGTTTGTTCTGTTGGTTTACCATGAAATAAAAGTCAAATCCGAAGGTAGAAATCGAACGTCTTGTTCGAAGGACCATCGTCGCCTCATGTCTTTCTGTTTTTTCTCATAGATTTCATATATTGAATATAGCTTTTATAATTTTTCTGAATCTTACTCCTATCTGGTAGGTAATAATTTCTGGAGTTTGATATCTCTAAATCAAGTTGTTTTCAATGTCTCACTGCGAATTCCAGTCTGGCTACGCCAGTGTAATCTGTTATAGTCATTACCCGCCAATCAGTTGTTCGTGGCATGGGCCTAGACGACAATTGACTTCATATCGAATTCCAGTCATAGCCTTGACCCCAACTCAATCTATAATATTTGCTCAAATCTCCAGCTGCCGTGTTTCTAATCAGTTTCAATCAATCTGATAATGTTCGTTGTGTATAGGTTAAAGTTCTACAACTATTTCCAATATAGTTAAGTGCTAGAAAAGGTCACCGTTTCATCGTTATTGTATTAAAGTTGGCAAATCAGTCGGTGCCTCTGAATTTTTGATTAACCTTAATATTTGTTGATGTCATATACTCAGGCATTCTACTGCATCTAGTATATTGAAAACCTATTTATATATTACAAAACCTATTTATCAATGTCGTGGGCACATAATATATTCAGAAAAAATACACAGTTACACCAGCACTTCACCCCTCGTTAGTTTAATATTTGGAAACCATGCCCCGCGAGTCATCCGAATGATCTTAACTGATTCATGGATCTACCTCATTCTATGTACCTTATTAAATTTATAATGAATGATTAGTGTTAGTGACGCACGGTCTTCACTCCTATTTCTTCCTCTCGTCATTTTTTTGGAGGAAATCAATTACGGAGCTTTCCAATGAGCTCTTTAGCTACTTCATTGGCTTGTAGGCCAATTGAGTGTGTGAGTCGTTATGATCTGAAGAGCGGTTTAGCATGGTGATTTGGAACCCGTCAATATTATCTTTGGTAATCCATATATTCGTGTTCAATTTCAGTAATTGGTTTACATTATCTTTTTTTTTTTTCCTTCTCTCCCAAAGTAACCCTGTGAGGGTGCCGTTTTTTGGATTAAAATACATTCTCCATGCTCCAAGAGTACATTCAATTGTAAGAGCGTATTGATTTTAATACACGGATAATTACATAATTGATATATTGATATTTACCTACTGCTGTAAACCCAAAAAAACCGCTTTTAGTTGATGCGTTTATAGTATATCCCGGCTCTCATATGATGATTTTATTAACAAGGTTGACCCCATTAGTACTTTATAGCATGAATATAGCCGGACCTCCTAGGCTTAGTGAAATCTCAATTTGGATAAAAATGTGACTGTCCTTCCAGCATGAACCCATTCATATGAATATTCATGATGTATTATTATTTATTTTAGTTGTTAAACATTTATGGAGCTGATTTTAAAAAGAACACTTAGTTTCAAAACATAAATTAATAAAATAACTAAATAAAATATTTTAAATTATTAAATAGACACTAAAAATGAATAAATAAAAATATGGCCTAATTTTAAGGAATATGAGTGAGAACTTATTTTTTTTTTTTTTTGGCAATCTATGGCTCATGCTATGGCTTCTCTGGAGCATAAACGTATTTAAATTTTGACAACACTATTTCATTCATATATGTTTTCATTTTTCTGTGATTATTTGTTTTTGAACACTTGTTCCAAATAAATGAACGATTAAATGTAGGCCTAATCTTTTTATAGGGAGCAGTGCAATATGATTTTCGTTCTCTAGAACTGTATTTTCGTAGTCTCGAATCCGGTTCCTGTAACAAATTAAAACTGCTTGTTCATACATTTTTTAAATATTTGATTAATCGTTCACCCTATCTTTGATGATATCTTATTTCTTTAATTTTAAATTCTAATAGTATCTAGTGATTTTATTCTTTACCTTTGCAGAAATATATAATTTATTTGAATCAATTGGATTTATATTTTTTTTTCAATTACTGTTATCGATTGTACGTTTCGTTGCTTATACGTTACCGATTTGTAAGTATGTATTACATAATCTGTAAGACCATACCTATTCAACATAAAATTTAAATACATCCATTATGTATGAGTTTATTCCGAGCAATCTCAAGTCCTTTCCTTTCCTTTCCCCTACCTTATTATGAAAATCCCTGTGTATACAGAATAGGACTATATTTTATCGTTGGTGGAATCCCGTATACTTCGGTCTGACATATACAATTACCATTTAATTACAATTACAATTATTACATTACAATTATCATTTTGGGTTGTGTTGGTTAGGGGTTCGGAAATTTCCTCAGTGTTTAGGTTCTGCTGCTCTCTTTTTCATAACTAAAGTAGGTCGCTAAATTTTGATTCACATTTTGGGTTTAATTCTTGTCTTAACAGCAGAATTTGATGAGGGCTCGTGATTTTGAAACCTTGTTTTAAATTCCTGTTCAAAATGGTGGGATACTATATTTGCGTTGGACTCATAAAGCTTCAAAATGTTTTATTATCTTGGTCTTAAAAATATTTTAAAAATTTAAAGCAGAAACATTGACATAAAACAATTTTATTATGAAACATCTCTGGCATAATTTTCATCATATCTGAAGTTTAGACTGACATTTGAAAATTGGTGTAGAAATGAAGGTGAAATTCTTTTTTAAATGTTAAATTCTACACTTCAAATTTCGGAGATGGAAATGTGTCAATATCAAGTATTCTATAGCCCAAATCCTCTAAAAGCCAAATATATTCGAAATAAAAATGACTTAAATCTAAATCTGTAATCTTGAAATGTTTGTTGTTATATATTATCAAAATTTTGGAAATTATATTTCTATTAACTGAAATCTTTGATGACTTAAGGACTTGCCAATCAGGGTGCCGTAGTCAATAACATTTTTTGTGACTCAATTTTGAATGTTGACTCAGAGATATGATTTTAGGTTTAAAAGTCATTTCATGTCATTAAAAAAAAAAAAAAAAAAAAAAAATATATATATATATATATATATATATATATATATATATATATATATATATATATGCATATATTTGAATAAATATTTAAATTCAAAATACCTAACAATTTTGGAATGATATTTTATTAAAATTTTCTGACAGAATTTACTGGTATTTTTACAGATTTGAAATAAATTGTATACAAAAGAAAAATAATGAAAATTAGAATGAATGCTTGTTGGATGAATGTTTGTGTTTGTGTAATTATATTTATAGAAAGCAAATAGGAAATATGTTAATTTTGTTTTTTACTGACTGAAGTTATCTTCACTTGTTAATATCTTATTTTAAGTGATTTATATATATATATTTTTTTTTTGACACGAAACGGCCTTACAGACCACGCGAATATCATTTCTTCCTAACTTTCCCCACACATTCTCCCCTCCTCCTCTCTGGGGCCAACTACCTCAGTTGTATCTTGTCGGGGCAACTCGACCCAAACATTTATACAATATCATGAGAAAGGCTTCACACTACCCTGAAGGAAAAGTCGGACGATCGGATTCCAGGGTGCCTGACAGTGAGAAGCGGAGAGGTGGTGAATCGGAGCACCACAAGGGACAAAACCAAAAATTCAGATTAAAGAGGAAATACTATTTTGATTTATAATTATATTGATTTATTTATTTTATTTTAGTTTTTTGTATATCTATCAAATTTTAATTTTTATTTTCATAATACTTACTTATGTCCTATCTACATATGTTTATTTTTAATACATATATGTTAATTTTCTATTATCTATATATTTATAAAAACCCTATAAATTAATACTTGTATGTTCAAAATATGTTTTTTGTTTCTTTTCTCCTTTGAATTTAGTTGTGTATTTTTTTCATATATTAGTTTTATTCATATATTAATTTTTTCTTATAAATTCATGTATTATTATGCTGTTTCGTATTGAGTATGTACACCCTGCAAGATTCACAAATAAGCTCTTCTTGCTCAGAGTTACTATGCCAGAAATTATGTTAATAATTAATTAAAATTTCAGATTCTGCTATTATTTTATTTATTTATTTAAATTATAAAAGTGCAACTATAAGTAATATTAATAATAACCCTAACCTACTTATATACAAATGCAACCTAAAGAGGTACTCAGGGCTAGGATGAAGAGCGGGGCGCGGGGCGTTGGGTGGTGGGTTGGATCGATGTGACGAGGTCATGCTGCTACCCTCTTCCGTCCCGCTGTGGCAACTGGTGGCTATGCTTGGCTCCTCCATCTTCATTGCCTATTCCTTTTCGCTCAATTCGTATCTTAGCATTGGCATTAATCGAATGCAACACTAATTTTGAGCATTAAGAAAAGAAGTTTACTCACCTGATTCTCCTAAAGATATTGATCATTATTGTCTGTGAGGTGACCATCATCGAGGATGACCCGAACTAGACTTATTTTCAAAGCTTATGTTGCCCTTTCTAAATATTTTACAGCGAACCTAGTTAGTGTCGAAAACGAGTCTTCCTCCTCCAATTCGTAAATTTCACTAACGGTATTTTTGGCGCTTAAGCTTTTTTTTTATATATAATAATGATGCCAAATCGCATCTATTTCAAGACAACTCTCCATTTTGTAAATTTATCAGAATTCGCTTAAACTTTTCTTTAACCTGCTGTTTGAATAAATTGAATTTTAAATAGATTTATGTGTTATCCATTTCCCAATCCCATTTATTGGATCTCGGAGATTCTACTTTCAACATTAACATTGCTTCAAATCCATAGATTTTGATTTCAATTTTACATATTTCGTTCATATATATTTAACAAATTCAATAATTCTGTTGAAAAAGCGAGAATCCGAATTCCGAATAATTTAAATATTTTTCTCATACATTGTCTTATCAGCTCTTATTTCTCTACGTTCTTTCCTCTTGAATTATCAAGTCAGGAATCAAAAGAGTATTTTTTAGATATTTATATTAATATGGTTTCATTATTTACATTTTTTTTCTTTAAAATGATTTTGTGGTTGTAATATTCGTCTGATAAACAATTTTCTCAAAAAAAATGAAGAAGAATTCTATTCTAGTAGGATTTGAGAACGGAAATAAAAAAATATATCTTTTTTCATACAAAAAAATGTTCGTGATTTTTTCCTAGATATGCTTAATATCGATTTATAGCGTTTTTGACTATCTATAATCTGAAAACAATCAAGAATGGGTAAAAAATGGTTGTTTTTAATTAAATCTCCGTGAGAAGTTACCCTAAATCCACCCATTTCTTTTTTTTTTTTAATTTCTATAGATGTTTTAAATCCTTTCTCTTATTTATTTATTATTATTATTTTTTTTTTTAAGCCAGGACTAAAAATAAACAAATACCTAAATTTTAAGTAAACAGTTGAGATAGGCGCTACATCCTCATTTGATTATTTTTTAAACGAATTTACTTTTTCTTTATGCATGTTTGCATCTTTACATCTATTTTTGATATAATATTTTTTCTAGAAAATGTTAATTTTTATTTAAATCAAAGCTGCGGTCCAATTTTGGCTCAGTGAATAGTGCCAATCTATAATTAACTTATATAACATTCTATTAAAAAAATGAAACTAGTTACTAAACCTTTTGTTATTCAACTCCAATAAATGTCAACTCGGAGTTTTGTGTGTATTCTCTCTCTGTTGGATGGTATATCTGACTTAAATTTCATTCCCATAGGACTGGAAGTATTGACTGTTTGCAACAGGAAAAATGCGCTGGGAATTCAAACCGAGTTTGTTTCCTTTCCATCTATGGAATTATGCAAACTAATATTCAAGCGATGCGGGTGGTTCGTTTCGTATTGAAGATGGAAATCCCTCTTCCAGTCAGTTTGTGTTTCAGATAATCCAGTTATAATTGATGCATGGTAATTTCTATGTCATTGAAAATGTCGGTAGATACTTATACTATTATAAATATTCTGGTACAATTTTATTGAGTATAACAATTTTTGACGAATCTTCATTTGTATTAAATGACGGGGACTAAAAGCTACAGTGACAGACGAAGCACATCAAGTCGGTTGCGATTGTATAGTGCGGTCTCCCAAATATAATTCCTCTCGACGTTATTCGAAAAATCGTCACTTGGCTGAAAGAGACTCAATCTTTCAGGAAATTGGATCTCTTTCGAAACCTTTAGGAAATAGAGGTATTCGTATCCGAATCCATATCTCAATTTATTTTAATATACGTGACAGCGTTATATTTGTAATATGCATGATAAAATATCCTGTTATAAGTTAAATCTACTTGTTTTTTGTTAAATCCTAGAATTCTACTTTTTATTTTTAGTTATTTTTTTTCATCAGTGACATTAGATTTTGCGGTCATTCGTGTATAATCTCAATTTCAGATCGTATTCCTAGATTTTGCCTTCCGAGAATTCGGAATAATTTGATGGCGTTACCTAAATGGGATTGCTGGCTTGTCACGTTTCCTTTCACGCAACTCAAGTTTTAAGTCAAGATTATAATCGTAATTTTGTTATTACACTTTAATTTTGTTATTGTACGTTTTGTTATTAGTGGTTAATGTTTCGTCAAAGAAATAGATTAAATCTAATAGTTGTAAATTTACGGTGTCACGAATTTTGTATACAATATTAATAAGTAGGATGTAGGAATTGCTGTACTTACGTTGTACTACGTTTATATATTCGCACGAATGGTGAGCCAAATCCCTGGCAAATCCGTACAACGCGAGTGGAGCTTTTCGATTCTGAAGACCTAATTTTTTTTTCACTTCCTGCATGAATACAAAGCTCTCTTAGATTCGGATATATATAAATATTTATATATATATATATATATATATATATATATATATATATATATATATATATATATATTTATATTTATATATATATATATATATATATATATATATATATATATATATATATATATATATATATATATAAATTCAACCTGCGTAAGTTGTGTTCGCAAAACTGAAAAAGTAGCCGGTCGATTTTAATGCGGTTTTCTCTGTCACTTAGAGAATTTCTTATGGAAGTTTATATGCATTAAATTTTTCGGAATGCTCCAATAAGGGAAAAAAACTATTTAAAAAAATAGGTAATTTTGTAATCGTTGTCATGACAACTTCAAACATGTGAAGCCACTGCGAAAACATTTTTACCGGAGTGAAATTATTTTTTAGCGTCATTTGTTAATAAAATCAGAGATTAAGGAAAAAGTACAAACACGTAAAGCTTTATTGCCAATTTGACAAATTTATTATCATTTTGATCCTATCCCTAAAAAATTTCCCGATTACCGAGAAAAATGTTCACCCTCTTGACCTTGAAATATTTACTGTCAAAATTTTTGTTGGTAATCAGTTGTTTCGTTTGAAATTTCTTGTAGCCCGTCCTAAGAGTTCTAATAATTAAAGTAATAGAAATGCAAAAGAGTCTAAATCCCTTTAGAAAATGTTTTCAGAATTCAAGTTTCAACTTGAAAAATATAAAAGAAATATGACTTAAATAATTAATTAATTAATCACGTTTATAATAGTGCTAGCTTTACAATAGAAAAAAATGATTTATCTGTAAATAGCATCTTTTTTCTTCCTTTCTTTTCATTCCATATAGTTACGGCAAAGCAAGTCAGTTTATTGACTTGAATGATGCGTTTCCTCGATGAATCTATGTTCACTTTTATACTTTTATTTGCTTTCCCATTGATTTCATATAGCAATAAGTATGACGAAATGCGGAATATAGAATTAATGTGTTAAAAACAAAATAAAATCAAAGTTAAACTTAATTTTTTTCTTTCTGTTAAAAGTCGTTTGTAAAAGTTTTGTACAAACTTTACAGTATGCTGATGAACGATGATCAGGAATGATAAGAACAATAGTTCTGTCTTATGTTACTCACATTATGATTTAAAAGTTAAACATAAAAAAAACTTGAAGTTTCGGAGGGTATTTAACTCGCAATTCTTTTCATGGACACGCCGTGCGGGTACAGCTAGTATAGTATATAAAATATGGCAAAAAGTACTTAACGTTAATAATACCTTAAAGAATTTGAATTCTTATCGAATTAAAAGCAAATTTTAATGCAGGAAATATTATTTTTCCGTCTTAAATTTTCTACTCTTCAGAAACTGAAAATTTAGAAGACAATTATACTTCTTAATGTTTTTTACCGATGCGAAACGTTGACATTTACAATAATTCCAGCTATAATTAAATTTATAACTATAATACATAATTATTGTAATGACTATAATTGCAATTAACTTAATTAAGATTTTTTTGAAAATCTACATTCAAATTGAAGAGAGCGGTGCTAAAATGGATACCATACCTTGGATATCATAGCATCTACCAAACAACTTAACATTTAATAGCATGCATAATCTTTTTATTGCCTGACATATTTCTCTTTCTCTCTCTCTCTCTCTCTCTCTCTCTCTCTATATATATATATATATATATATATATATATATATATATATATATATATATACTCAAGATAAAGCAGGAGAAATTTGAAAAATATGATACTGGTTATCTTAATGAAACTGTGACTGAAGGTAGATCAGCGATAAGATAACGGGAAACACTTGTCCATTTTTCCTGAATGAGTCAAGTATGATAAGATTCTTTGCACACGTTCCTTCTCTGTATGAAGGTCAATCCTTTTGGTCATCAAAAATCATTGAACAGACTATGCTGCAGAGCCTGATTTCGTCGAGTGATCTCATTTTGATTTCTGGGTTCGACTATTATCGCTAAGATCCAATTTGTACACTCTCCTTAGAGCTATTGAATCTTGGAAAGTAAACATTGTTGAAATAGTAATAATACAAAAAAAAAAAAAAAATATATATATATATATATATATATATATATATAATCATTGAAAACTAAATCAAACGGATCTAAAGTCTAGATGCAAACATAGCGTAATTTTTTCAAATAAATTGCTGAACGTGAGATTAGTATTTGTATATTATATTGCCTCCCTCCGTAGCATTCCTGGAACAATTCCAAACATAACTTATTGATTCCAATTCTCAGTAATGCGCAAACATAAATTGTTTAAATGAGGTAATTTTCATTTCACTGAAAATCCTGTTCGTGGAAAACCGTTGTGCTTCGCCCCAGTGAACAATTCTGTGGGCTCCCGATCAATATACCCCCAAAGAAAGATGTTTTGTATTCTCTTGTTCAAAACACATGAATCCATGTTTTTTTTTTTTTTTCATGACTGTCACTCTACAAATGCCTCATTTACCTTTAGCATTTTAGTTCATAGAATAAGTTAATGATTCAACGAAATTTGATAATGTATAGTAGTTTTATAATATTTTTTTTTTTTTTATGATTTGAATAATCCTAGTCAGAAACGTCCGTCTATGATATTTGGCCATTTATTTTTAAACTAAATTTACGACAGATTTAGCGATTATAGACATTTGGATGATTATTTGCCCCCCTATCCCTAAAAACAATCCTCCGTACACCCCTGGGCATTTGCATGTCCTCTGAAGAAAGATTGATTTCTGGTTCCACAGTATTTTTAATAGTTAAAACTTAGATTACTGGCTAGAACGGAATGTGAAATTGTTTTAATTGAAAATATGTCTCCATATTATCAAAGGTTTATACTTACTTATTTTTGTTTTTTATATTTAATAGTTAATTTATTTTAGATAGAATCCTGGGACTTAAAAATGAATGGGCTGTCCTAGTCTCAACTTTTATTTATCTCCGTTTTCAATAACTCGTTTCTTCAAATCCAATTTTCTATCTGTTGACTAAATTCTCTGCCGTATCATGTAAGATAACTTTTTGTAATAATGCATTTTTTCCGGCTCAGTTTTCAATCATGATACATTCTTTCAAGCACTGACTTCTTCATATACGGAAAGCTGTTTTGTTAAATTTAATAGAAAACGCTCAAATATTAATTATTAACAACGACATTTTTCTTATTTCAAATGTTTATTCGACCAGATTTATCTTCCACTTCCTCATTCATTCTTTATCCGTTTCCTTCTCTGTTAAAAATTATGAAGATGGGTGAGGGAAGGATTGGAAAGAGGGAGTGTATTATGAAAATGGACTATCCGCTGTATTCCGGTTGGAATTTGTTTACCTCTTATTTTTTTTTCAGAACAATCCCCAAACACCAACCTCTCTACGGTTCCTTCAAATTGTCACTGTAGGAGTATAATAGCATTTCTCTATCGAATTTGCTAGATACAATGCAACGCAAATATAATATAAAACAATAAATAATGTTCGTTAAACTAGCATTTTCAGAGAGATTGAACGATAACTTTTGAATAAAATGGTTGCGTAACTCAATTTCATTAAAAATTGAGATACGTTATATTGCTTCTACAGCGACGATGTATTCTTTTGAGACACCTCATTAACCTTCCTCTTAGTCCATGCATTGTATTTTTTCTTATATTTCTCATAATTTCTAATGCCGCTATATCATTATCATGCTACAATCCTTATTTATAATCAACTGTTACTAATCTGGGAAAATACAACTTTTTACGTAATATTTATTTACATTGCAGATTATTTAAGATGTATTGCTCCCACACATCTATACCCTAGAGGCAGTTATGGCTTGGTATTCATTGAAATGCCTATCTGTTGCAGAACGTCATTACGCTGTTGATAATTCTTAAGTAGTTATGTTCTAATTTTAATTTGATTGCTGTCTATAGCAATTTGCAACAACTAGCAGACGAAATTCCGTAATAATTTCCTTTGTGGATTTCTATCACAAGTGATGATATTACAAGTTTTAGATATTACAAGCGCACAAGCGAAACACTCTGCAACTATAAAAATAAAATATAAATTAAAATTATTCTTGGTCAACTTGCTGCTCAGTTTTCCAAACGAGTTTACAGGAGTCTATTTTAGACCCAAGCCCTTCGAAAAAAATCTCAAGGAGCATTAGAAATGGAACTTACGCCTCTATCGATCGCAGCTTACTAGCTGTACGAGAACTTAAAACTTCTGAGATGTTCATTCTTAGTACGAGTATTCAAATATCGTATTATTTATTAATGGGTATGATATTAATTGTGTATAGATGTGTATTAATACTTAATAGCAATTTATGGTTTCCTAAGCTGAATGAACTGAAATGAAATCCTGGGTTGACACACAAAATTTTCTCTTTTTGATGACGCGAATTGTTTTAGATCACACTGCGATTTCTAGGTCACAACAACCTAAAATAAATGATTCCTGAGTCATTAGTAAGGATTTAAATCAGACGGTTCGAAGACAGTGCTGACCACCTCATCTATTTACGTTACCGTTACAGTCCGAGATTCCGCACTGTCTGATTGGTCGTTAAAGGACGGTATCCAGAATGATTTATCTTTATCTATAAATGCAAGTAACTATTTATACAGTCATTACAGTATTTCAAAAACGACAATGCCCATGAAGCTGACATTTTTAATGGTGGTTCACCTTATGCTCTAGATGTGCAATAAGGCTGGGTTTGAAAAAATCCGTAATCTGAATGATTGAAAAAAATATATTTTTTCGAATAATTCGAAAACTATACATCTCCTGGAAATCTATAAGTACTGATTTGAAATATAATTAAATTCTCTACAAAAAAAATCATCTAAACGGGACCAGTATTAGCAAAAGTACTAGATATATAAAAACAATATAATATATAAAAGCATATTGGGACATTGTATCCATGTTTTCAGCACAACAATTGCCTTCTCATTGAAACCCGATCGATTTTTATTTGGTATTTTTAAATAATTCGAAAAGTATACAGATGCTCATTTAAAAGGAAGGCAATTAAATGATCAGTATAATAGAAATATACCACTCATTCACTGACTAATTTAGTAATCACTGTATCTCAAAAGCGATTATGCCTATAAAGCTAAAATTTTTAATGGTATTAAGTTATTTAGATGCAATAAGTCGTGATTTGAAAAAAATCGTACTCTAAGTGATTTAAGATAATTATTTCTGAAGCATAAAAGAACTTATTTCTAAAACCTAAAAAACACTGGCTTTTCACTTTCTGCAGCCCAAAGCCCCATCAATGGCTGAGAAAAATCGCATTTATGTTGCAAATGTGTTACGAAGGTATACAACGGTTGTGTTTAGCAGATAAAACGTTAGTATTAATTACATCTTGCTTTTTTGTTGTATTTCCAACCAGGTTATAGTTAATATCGACGCCAAGATAGAAAAATAAAGGCTTAATTTTATAAGATTAGACCAGATCAAGGTGTCGGAGGAAAAAATGTTCATCTTAAAGTTACCTATGGCAACTTTTCAAGCTCAGTTTTCAATCATGATGCATTCATTCAAGCACTGACTTCTTCATGTACGGATTGCTGTTTTGTGGACTTTAATAGAACGAGCTCAAATATTAATTATTAATTACGATATTTTTCTTCTTTCAAATGTTTGCTCGACCAGATTTATCTTCCACTTCTTCATTCATTCTTAGCCCATTTCCTTCTCTGCTAAAAATTATGAAGATGAGTGAGGGAGGGATTGGAAAGAGATAGTATATTATGAAAATGGACTACCCGCCGTATTTCGGTTGTAATTTGTTTACCTCTTATTTTTTTCAGAACAATCCCCAATCTGTCTACGGTCCCTTCAAATTGTCACTGTAGGAGTATAATAAAGTTTCTCTATTTTGTTAACATTCCAGGAGAGTGAAAAAAATATATTAAATTTGGAAGTATTACTGTGTAAAATGTATAGGTATATAGTTTTTCATTTTTATGTTCATCTTAAAGTTGCCATATGTACGAGGGATGATATCGTTTCGGATATTGGAAAGATGTTTGTGTTGCCATCCTGTTTTACTGGTGGGTCACGTTATATCCATGAGAGAACTTAGGATGCGATGACATATGGTTGTCATCATGATAGTTCTGATTTGTTTTTCACGTTTGCATGTAACCGAAACGGTCTGAAATGGAAGATGCGTTAAAAGACGGTCAAAGGTTTCATCGTAGATACGATATAATTGCTCGAGTATTTCATTTGACAGTTAAAGAAAATAATGCATGTTTTGACTGAAGGTGCCATTTTCCAAGTAGGTATTAAATGTTCACTGTAGAATGGCAAAAGCGGGACTTCTGTGGCGTTATGCACACACAATGTGTATGTAACACAGTTATATACAATTGTTATTCTTGCCATAAACGTACATAAATTAAAACGAAATGGCAGAAATATTCGCGTGCAAAGCCGCGGACAATAGCTAGTTTATATATATATATATATATATATATATATATATATATATATATATATATATATATATATATATCCGTGAAAATGTTTCAATGACCTATCAATAGTCAAAAATTATTTCTGTGTTACCTTAAGTAATTATTATACTTTTAAAAATGATAAAAAAATTGTATCAGATAATAATTATTTAAATGTTTTTACATTATGTGTAACTTTATATATCAGTGTTTTGTTTTTCATCATAAACAAATAATAAGAAGTAGAATAAATTTATGCTAAAATTAAATACTTATAATTATAGTGTTCTTCCATGTGTGGGTTAGATATGGGACATTGGCCGGTATGCATGCCAAGGTCTTAAGTATCACCGAGCTCTTTCGCTCAATTGACTCTAACAGTATTTTATCTATATATTTATATGTTTGTGTGTGTGTATTATAAATAAATTTGTTTATTTATAGTTGCCATATTTTGGTATTTTTTTAAAAATTGGACTGTATTTTAAAATGTAATCTTGTATGAAAAAACAAATCTTATCATATTGCTCTGCTATTATCATATCGCCGCTGTAGAAGACATGACATATCTCAGTTCTTAATCACATTGAGGTACGCACACCATTTTGTCCCAAATTTCCCTCTGAATCTAAAGACAATTTCGATTTTCAAATTAATTTAACGAATACAATGAGATAAATATTTAAAATTAAATTTTTTTTTTCTCTCCTGTTAAAACAAAATGGAGATATGCTTTTATAATGATGATATATTATAATTATTTATTGTTCTTGCCACATTTGATTGCGATCGTGCGTGTTTTGTCATTCTTTCTTTGTTAATTGGCTTGCTACGTTTATTTTTTAATTATTTTTAATTGATGAGATCTTATGCTTTGCATTAATTCTGGCAATTATGTTTTTTTCCTCTGAAATAGAATTAGTTGATATGCTATTTCTTCAGTACTAGTGAAGATCTATATGAATATATTCACAAATATTCAAATTATTAGTTGTAAATGAATGTTGTTTTTTTTATCACAAAGTGTATATATGCACCTACATATACATTATTTGTTCGTCTTAAAAAAAATCAAATTATTATTTTTTATTTTTATATATTAACATTAGAAGTTACTTCATGATTTATTATTATTAATAATTTTTGTTTGTTGATTCTTTTGTTGTTCTTCTTTGCATTGAATCACTAAAGCCCACCTTTTATTTTCTGTAGTATTATTCTAAAGATACTTGTACCGGAATAAATAAAGAATTTATTATTATTATTAAAAATGGAAATTTCGTATTGTTTTTTTTTTGTTATGTGTCGAAAAGAAAAAAACGCTAAAATGGCCAAATATGTTTTTGTATATGAAAATGCATTATATGAAGTTCCATCTATTGGGGGGTTATGACTATGGCTTCATTTCTGTTTCATCATTGTCTCAGTTTCCCATTGCGATGATTTTGTACGGTTTAATCGTTTTTTTTTTTATGCTGTGATTCTCCACCGTGTGTTGATCAACTTATCCCTGAAATAGGGAACGGGCTCATTGTGGTTGTATAGCTTGCTCTTAAAATGGAGTACGTTCTGGTCGACCTTCAGCTGTTGATGAGAAATTCTAAGCTATGATTCATCGAGATTGAGTAGATTAGCTATAAATCAACATTTATTTCATCTTTAATTCCGTGAATTTCAAAATCGGTCGACGTTTTCAGATTTTCGGAGCATCTTTATAATTAGCGAATGATCCTAGGAGTGTGAACGCATCAGATTTATAATATCTTTTAACTAAATTTGAGCTCATTTACAAGAGGTTTACAGTTTGCATTTATACTCGTAAATTTTATTTTTACCAGTTAGTGAAGCATTTGGTACCAATAACCAACTTCTTTTTTAAATTGTCATTTAAATATAAATCTATAGCATTAATATTGTTCTAAAATAAAATTTGAAAATATTACTTTATTAGTCTTCTTTACAATATAAAATTTATAGTTTTTTATTTTAACTCTTTCTTTTAAGCAAATTAATAAATTCTACCAATTATTCTTTGATTGAATAATAACGTGTTTTCTGGCCTGTTGTTTAGATTTCTCGCTGTTTCTAGGGAAAAGGAGGGCAGATTTGAAAATCCTTTTAGGATGAAATTTAGAAATTGCGCAAATAAAATCGGTGTAGGGTTCGACTCTGACATTTATCGGACCGCGTGAAATCGCCCTTATTGTGAAGTAGTTGCTCTCCTCAAGCTTCATAAAAATTGAGTTTTTGACGGATTGAAATTCTTCATTTGAAACTACATCTGAAGGTTATTCAGTTTGTTTTCAAAACCTTTTTTCCCCTGTCAAATAGGTGTTCAATATCAATATATAATTCTGCACTTCAATTTAAAATTGGAATATTTTAAAATAAATTAAAAGTCTAAACCAATGAAAATATAAAATTTATCAGTTATAGCCGAACTGAGAGCAGTATAGTCATGTCTGGATTAGAGGTGGGAGAAACCGTTCTTTTCGGTGAATAGTTCTTTTCGAAATCTTACCATTTACGAACCCTAGATAAAAAATAAACTAGAGTTAGTTCACTGCTGGCAAGAGATGGGCGAAGTCGTTCTTTTTAAGGAACCGTTCCTTTTGGGATAGTTCTTTAATGAGCTAGACAGTTCATTTTTAATTATAATTTTGTGTTACAATCGTTGTCTGCTTTCATTTTTTCTTAGCCTACATTAGTAAAAATATTTGGGAATATATTTTCAGCTCGACTTATTGAAATATGGAAGTAAAAATAACTAAGTAGAAATATCGTTTATCTATATGGTTATGAGTTATTTCGAATATTGTCAACCACAGTTAACCTACGCAAAACTTGTCCCAATATAAAATATGCTACTAATAACTTTCTAGACCGATATTAAGAATCTTCGTCAGCTTTCAGTGGAACGCTTTTACTTCTTTAAATATATTTGGACTTAGTTCTTGACAAAAGAATAACCCAGATAGGCGAATGTAAGGCACGCACACAACGGCACGATCTCGGCATTCCGACTCACGCTAGCCACTATGGCGCCTCGTGCTTCACTTCTGTCTCGGTATAATCTTTGATCAAACTTGCTAGCTGGGGATTCGTTCCAGTAGTAGAAGTCGTAACAAGGGACTTATCAACAGCTTAATGGGTTTCAAGTTGTTCCATCTTATAGTACCAGCTATAATGTCAGCTATCCAAGTTTCTGGGCTGTATGCAACTGAAATGGGAATAATTTGGAAGAAAAGGCGCTATAAAACATGAAAGTATGGGTGTTTTCATTAGAATTCTTTGAAAGGTTCCATAAAATCTTTTGAAAGATAATAAAATTTGACTTATATTGGTATATCGTACCATATTATCTGTAACTTAATTGACTAAGAATTTTATAGTTTTTATTTATTAATATTTAATATTCTTAAACAATATTTTTGTTCCTACTTTTTTTAAGAGTATTATTTACATAGTTTTTGAATCAGCGTCATATCAGCTACTATATATGCGATTACTTTTCGCTCACTGCCACTAGAGCTCAACTTTGATCCATTTTGACATTTAGCATATTTTTTCTTCTCTTGTTACATCTGTCTATTATTAATTTAATTTTATGATATAATAGTTAATCTTTTTTTCCCCCTAGTTTATAGTATTAGTTTTTTTTATACTGCATATTTAGGTCCTTTACATGAATGAACTTAAATTTTATCATTTGGCTAGTTTTTAATTTTTTATTGTATATAAAATTATGACAAAATTGAATGGAAAATAGAAATACTAAATAAATGATAATGCAATGCAGAGATTAAATTAAACAACAAAAAATAGAATAGGTAATAAAATTTAGTAATAATATTTTATCAAATAGTTAGGAATAGAATGAAAATAAAAAATATATATATACATTTATATTCTATCTTATAATTAACTGATAAGTGTGCTGTGTGCATTACAATATAGTTTATCTAAAAGCATTCTTGACTCCGTGCTTCAGATATCATATATATGATATATCATGTATTTTATCATAAAAGAGTCCACGGAAGAAAGAGGGAGGGAGAGGCAGCCGAAATGCATTCTAAATCGTTTTATAGTTTGGAGCTCCGCTTTTCTTTAGTTTAGGGGTATTCTTAAAACGCTTATAACAAACCGACCATCCACATCCTGGTTGTCTTTTTACACCATCTTATTCTACTGATGAACAATATGAACATAATGATGTATAACTCCATTTCGGAAAAAAAAATGTTACTCTCCTCATTTTCTTCCGTTGATTCTTCATTCGTATTTGCGTATTTATATAGATGTTTGAATTAAATTGAGAAAAACGTATGATTTTATATATATATATATATATATATATATATATATATATATATATATATATATATTCTATTAATACGATAAATTTGACATGGATCCCTAAAATTCGGTCTACTGTTGTACAGAAGCTGTTTATAAGCTACGCCTAAGGACCAAATTTTGTGCAGGGGCTGATAGGGGCCGTAGTCTAGAAGTAATGTGCTAGCTTAGGAACTCATAACCGTCGGCCACAAAATTGCAAGGTTGTAAAAACAAAATGTTATAGTCGGCCCATTTCTTGGTAAAGTGTGCCTCGTTATATTTTAATTCTTTGCACAACTACGTCCCCCTTTACTACCGTTATATTTATTTTGAAATAAAATGCCGAGAACCGGCATGGGGTATAAACTGTTATAAGTTTACGTTCTTGATCCTGTTGCATCAGATAGTCCTTTAGTCCTAAATAAACGATAAAATTAAGGCGAAGTACTGAAAAATTTATGGTCAATGCATTGCAAGTGGTTTAAAATAAATCCAGTTGGTTGCTTGATTTTTTAAAAGTTTTTTTATGTTGATTCCTTCACGTTTCTATATATAAAAAAATGGAGATTTTTTTTTTATTTGACCTTTTGATTTATGAATTATTTTTTCTTCGGTTCTATGGGCCAATTTCAGTAAATGCAAGGAATTGCATACTACAATAACTACAAGTCTTAAAATGGCCAAATAAACAACTTTTTGAAGGTAATGCTTTAAGCTAAAAAACTTATTCTATGTGCATTTAATTGATTCCCTCTCCTAATATGATAAAATTTCAACTGAAGTTTAATACTCAAAATTTTCGTTTTCAAGCCATTTTTTGCATGAAAAGGAGTATTATAAATAACTTACATCTTTGTGTGATGGGAAGATGCCTAATTGTAGGTCAACCTAAAAAAATATCATTCCTACTAAATTTATCCTTGGTTTTTTATAACTTCTTAAAATTTGAATTTTTTCAAAATTTAAGCTTTAATATTTCCGTTCGGACTGGAGTTAAAAATCTGAAACTAACAAAAGTTAAAGTGTTTTGGGAGAGGTTTATGGTAAATAAAAACCTTACTTGATTGTTTATTTTGTTAATGTTGTACTTAAGTAACTATTTTCTGAAAATGGGAAAAATACGTAACGCCTGAGTAGAGCCAATAAGTTGTAGCTGGACCATGGAAAAAATTTTTCACATACAAATATTTTTCAAGCAAAAAGTTATGTTCAAAGCCTTTGGCTCTCCATCTTTTTCCAAATATATCTACCACTAGAATATTTTAAATGAACTTTTATTTATTATTTATTTTATGAATGCCCAAAAAAATTGAGGACTTTTCTATCAAAAGTTATGATAATATATTCACTTCTAAAAAACAAACATTTTTTTGAATAATTAATATTCTACTTCCAAAAATTATTCAGCTTATTTCAAATCTTAAATTTTCCCAATAGGTATTAGATATTACACATCAACATTTTCCTTATCTCCATGAGATGCCCCTCTAATCATTTTTTTTTGTTTACAATTTTCCAAAAGTGTCAACATTAATTATTGATAGAAAACTCCTCAATTATGTATTTTATACCTACATACCTATGTATTTTATTTTTAAAAGAATTTGCGTGAAACATATTAGCGAAAATGTGTAAAACGAATAAAGCTATACGAGAATAACAGGTTAATGCCCTCGGAATCGATATAGACTGCCTATCTTTCACTAAATTCTATTTATTCTTTCTTTTAAATTTTAATCTATTTAATCAATGATTTATTCGTTAATACGCTACTGATTCCCAGTTAATCTTAGTTACTTAGCTGTACCACAATAGACCAGTCTCTATATTAAAAATACATTGTACAACTTTATACATACCACTAATAAGTATTATGGTATTATTTATCACTAATAAAGTATTATTTACCACTAATAAAAATGAAAGAAAAAAAACTTTGTACTTTTTTTTTCTACTCTACGAAAAAAATTGATTTCGAAATACTATAGCATGTGTATGTATATATATATATATATATATATATATATATATATATATATATATATATATATATATATATGTTTGTGTGTGTGTGTGTGTGTGTACGTGTGCATGTGCGTGTATGTGTGTGTGTTTTGATTGTTCCATAACCCAAATTTCATCTATTAAGGGACTGATTAAATTATTATATACGAGCAAGCGTAGTGGTTCTCCCGTTGTTGACAATACTATTACACACGCAATTTCCACAATTGTTATTCTTATGCCTGTTTTCTCTTTACGAGTCCTTGTGATACCCCTGACGTATTTTGTTTGCTTAAGAATTGTTTTGATTTTAGAGGTACTGGTTAGTTAGCATTACCTTAATATCAGTGATTCTCCTTTCGTTTATGATGTCAGCTATTTAGTAATCGAATTCTTTCGTAAAAAATCTGCAACTTTTTTGCAACGTACCGAACAAATTTAATGTTTTCTACCTGTAATTCCACGATAGTAGGGATCTTAAATCGAACTTTTAGCCGTAAGAGTGAATCAAAAGATAACTGGGCCATTTTCTTCTTGTCCTTTATCGAGAGTCACTGTGTGTCGGAGAGGATGTACGAGCGGATTGGGATGATTATGAGTTGAAGAGTGAAGTGTATTTGTAATTTATATTAGATTTGGCAATTCAACAGTGGTTACGTTCATGTTATTGTGTGTGGTATGATTTTAATAAAACCAGAGCGCGTTTACTGTTTTTTTTTAAACCGTATTTATGCACTATTTTTATAATTTTATTTTTGTTGTTTATTGTTGTTTTTATTATTTATTCTTACATATGTTTTTTAATATTTGGCTCTTTCGATTGCACGTCATATTTATGCCATTTAATTAATTAAATAGGAATATCAAATATATAGGGAAAAAGAAAGTGATACAAAACAACAACAAAATAAGACAAAGACGATAAACAGCTATTGTTTGCTTTAATCTTTTTCCTATTTTTTTTTTCTGAAATGAAGTGGAATAAATAAATAAATATTATGCTTTGTATTTTATAACCGTCCTTGGGTCGTCACTTCCACTAGTATAATATAAATGTAGAATATATATTTAGAAGCACATATCCTTACAAAATGTATCAATATTTAATATATTAATTAAAACATATATATATATATATATATATATATATATATATATATATATATATATATATATATATTGATATGTTATTTGTATACATATCCAATATGTATGTATATGAGATATGTTTGTGTATAAGATATGTTGGAGCCTTCGGCAAAAGGAGCTTGGCTAGGTCACATTATTGGATTTTGTTTTTACTTAAGAAAAGGGGGGAGAGTAAGAAAATAAATTACAAAATTTAGGGCGAGTTAAAGATATTAAAAATTGAAGAAACGATAGAATAAAATTTCTTCGATAACTTGTCCCTCCCTCCCTCATGATGACAAAATCACTCAGGGCAATAAACTAATTTATTTATTATTTCTAGTTTTTTTTAGAGTTATTCAAATAGATGATAAATCCCGTCGCCAGGTGAGCTATATATACGAGGCTGTTTTTTTTTGTTTTTACATATTTGTATGGGCATGTTGTAAGTATGGCTGGCGGTTTCTTCTTAACGGATTTTACGTATATCCTTAGGTCCTCAATTTGCTTAAACGAATATCCTCTCAAATTGGTTTGATATTATTCCCTCTTTGTTGATTCAATTACCCTGTTTCGAATTCAGAAGCTAGCTACAGTCTGCGGTTGCTGTGTTACTCCCTTAAAACTCTGACCCTTCTGGTGAGGGTCAAATATGCCAAATAATTCTTTTGTTTTACAGCTTTACGTATGTCTTCCTATTTTGACGAGACTCTTAAACTAAAAAGAAGAAAGATAATTGTTTATCATACTCGAATAATTGTATGTAATATTACCATATATTTTAAATATGAAATAGAAAAGCGTTCTTAGTATTAGTATAATAAAAAGATTTCTGATTTTGACTTGTCGATAGAAATTTTCTGTGCTTTTCTAACACTTAGATAATTGATATCATACGTTTAATAATCAGCTAGTTGGCTCCGTATTGATTGAACTCTACGTGTATTATACCTTCGAAGTGCTTTGTTTCCTATCTCTTCGGAATAAAAGAAATCAATTGATTCCTGTAATCGTTCAGACATTGATGGCTATAATTGACCATTGTTCCACTTTCTTTTGAACAGCTTATCCGATGAAGACATTAACCCTAATATTAGCCGATATGTGATGGTATACGAGGTACATGATTATTTGAGGGATTATTGTTTAGTGTTCATTTCCAGCAAAGCAGCTTATTGTCAACTAGTGCACTCTTTGAGAGTAAATATTTCATTATTTCTGATTCATGTTACTATTTTGGCTTTCTTCTCCCATTTTCTACAAACTTCATGCAGTTTCTCCAATCTCTCTCTGAACGTGGGATATAACCAGGCCGTTATCGTGCTCCTCTTTTTATACACAGCCACTGTTTGTAATTTATATATATTATATTATTGAAAAGTGGGAGCGTTTGGTTATAAAATGATATGAGCTATATATATATCAATAGCCTATGCACAAAAGGTTTTTCTCGCTTGATGTATAACACAAAACCAACGATAATACACACCAGGCATCTCTCTTCACCTGTTAAAGCTATTACCTGTTAAGGTATTACCACAACCTACTATGGTCGTCTGTCTCAGTACCTCACCTCACCTCACCCAGAATCACCCTATACAATTTTTTTTTTTTTTAGGTAGCTGTTGACAGTAGACATGTTATCAAAAGGAAGCTGATTGCTCAAACGTGACTAATGAACGAGGCCATAGGTTCTTGTTTCATGATTAAGGTTCACAATCGAGCCATGGTTGTTGGAGTTTGGTTCAATGCCGAGCACCATCTGTTTTGGCTGCGTTCCTAATTGTTTCCAATAGATATCTCGCTTAGTTATCTCTTTATCTAACTACTATCTCTGACGATCTATTAGCCTCTCTGACTATAGATTCTCTTCAAAGGGCTCTTGGAGTGCCTGTGATACAATTCGTTTTTAGACGCGTGCGGTGTTCCTCATAAAGTTGTTATACGCAGTTGTGTTGCGTGTTGTCTTATCCAGAAGGTCGCACTATAATTTAATTCTTCATATTATAGTCAGTTGGGTGAATCTAAATCACAGTCTATCTGGGAACGATTCTGTAACAACGAATATTAATATTTCTGCGTTGTTTCCGAACCCCACTATTTCCCACTTGTAGTACTATTAATAGTATATTTTGGGGCTCCTTAATGACGATTCAGTTAAAAATTGATTGTTTTACATTTAAAGTTTCATAAATTATTTTGTAAGGAGAACAAATGAATTTTAAATTTCGAAAAGGGCTCATCTCGTGGTTTATTTAAAACTTTTTTTTTTGTACTAATACAAAGTAATATTTTATGACCGAGAACCGCTGATCATAGTGGTAAATTACTCGAAGAGATCAAATGTGTTTAAAGGAGCCCAATGGTTCATCAGATATTCAGTTTGTTGTGTCCCCTGAAAAAAAGTTAATTTTCCCAGATGAGCCCTTTTCGAAAGTCAGAATTCAAATCGAACCAAGGTAAATTTTTTATTTAAAATATGAATATGCATGCATTTGTGTATTTATAAAAAATAATACAAAATATACAACTGTTTGCTATTTTTATATTCATTTTTTTTTCTTTTAAAAAATCAATCCCTTTCAGAATTTCACAATATTTCTTTTCCTCATATCATTGGTTGATTATCAAAGTACTGAAAAGCCTGGCTTTATATATGTATAAAAAAAAATGTATAATATGCAAATGAAGTTTCTTTTTTATTGATTCTCTATTGTTTTTTTATTCTTTTTTTTTGTTGAAATTTCCTGACTTGACTAATACTGCTTTTAAGCGATCACTATTTTTTTTCTTTGCTTTTACTATATCTTTATAATATTATTTAATATTCCTATGATTTAATAATAATGAATACTTATGTCTATAATTATATAATCTATAATCCATAATAAATTATATGTTTGCTACCTAACGAAAATAATTTATTTATTAATAAAATGGAAGCTTTGAACAGATATCGAGTTTTTATCTTTAATAATGTAATTTATAACTTTAGTACTGTTAGTTTCAATTATCTTAAAAAATGTCTTATATTTGCTAATCAATTTAAAAAAAAAATACTAAAGTTATTATATTTAGATTCATTGTGAAACATTATTCACAGAACTTGATCTTAATTTACTTTCTGAAAACAAATAAGGCCCCAAAACAACGAAATTAGTCCTTTCATCTTGCTATTCTCTGTTTCCTTTTTTTTTTTTTTATGATTAGTGTTTAGCTTGAAGAAATTTAAACGAATTCGACGTTTTGTAAATTGAACAAGAATTTTATAGATAGCCAGATAATTAATTTTCAAGTTTGAAGCTTGATAAGACTTACTTATTTACTTACTTAAAGTGATGTATTTTCAGGTTGGAATAATCGATAGATTCGTGATAGAATGGAAGAATTTTTATAAAACCTATTGAACTTTAGTTTCGAGATCAATTTAAATGATATCCTATTGCAAATAGACCAGCCAGCTGGATTGTTTGATTATGATAACCTATGACCCTCTTTCTCCTTTGGTATTTCGTATTTATTTCAAGGAGGAAACAAATATTTACCCTCCTCGATTAATGATGTGTGCTCTGTAAACATCGTTGACGGACTCAAATATGGAATAGGGGATTGGTTTGGCTTCTATTGGGAAGGAGATCTGAATCAACATGGTTGCCTATGGGGGACTGCCTGAAATGTCCGAGGTCATGTGATAATATAAATCTTTGTCATTATTCGCTATCTACGTTTTCGTCTGTACGGTAAAAAAGTGGTATGATATTTTGATTACGAGACATTGATAGTAAAATGATAAATGCAATGGCTCTTTTCAGATTAGACGGTAAATAGATTTTTATCGAACCATAAAGATTTCGTCTCAACCTCCATAAATTTGCAATACCGTTTAGGAACCTTCTTAACTGTGGCTCGTGATCTACTGCACACTTCTAACTTATGCAAGACAATCAAATTTAATATTCCAACGATTTCATACGTTTTAGGGTCTTCTAAATTTAGAAATGAAGTTTATAAAATGAAGTAATAAATAAAAAGAAAGATGCTGTCACTTTAGATAGCAATTTATTATAATGATAAAATTTAGTGCTTGTATTTAAGGAGACTAAGGAATAATGTAATGTACATGTACACGAATTCAACATGGCCATTGCGTCGCTAAAATATGCCAATTTAATTTCTCTTCTTATCCACCATCTTTTTTCACTCATCCATTTGGGTAACTCTCTGAAGTTTGAAACGGCAGTGGTCCCGAGACCTTTTGTAAGTACGTATATTGGATTTCTGCCAATGTCCAGATTCTCCAGTCAAGTCCCTGAGCGTCTGCTGGTGTAGTTCCTATTTTAAAATCTCATATAGCATCCACTGGTTTCCAGTTCATGGAGACTGTTAAGAGAGGCGCGCTGCGATCACATAAGAGTATATATTGTATAATAATTACTTTTAAGATGCAATATCAAATAAACTCTTATGCTTAAGGAATTTGTATCTTTTCAACATTATTAGAAAAGTTACTTGGGCCAACTCCTCAACTTGAATATACTTCACTGGTCATTTAATTACAACCCATTAGAACCTACGCCACGGAAATTTGCCATAATATAATGATGGACTATATAGTTCTGAACATCGCTAGTCAATGAGATTAAGTAGAGAGCTCACCACCTGGATAGGCATGACAGAGTTCCACCATTCTGAAGCTGTCCATTGTCACTGCCCGCCTTTGTCCTCAACAGTGCACAATGGAATCCGGAGGCCCATAACTTCGCTCGTATATTGGACCTCTTTATGTCATTAACTGCTTCTGTCTTCTACTCTTTTGTCTTCTATCGGACAATGTTAAAGTCGCAATTTAGGCCATGCGTTACTGCTTGTCTTGTTACATTGCTTTCTCTATAGTTTTGGTTTACATGGATATGAAGATTACTTCCGTTTACGAAATCATTAAACTTCAAAGTTTTGTAAGTTAAATTCCAAATTTGTCACGGTAACTGGAAAATTTATGTTGTTTGATAATTTTTTTCTTTCGGAAATAGTTAATTTCCTCCTTTGCTTGACTAATTACATATTTTAGTCAAACTAATCGTGTATGATTTTAATTTAAGTATTATACTTATTTTTGCCACATTTATCCCACAAACTATATTTTTTAAAAGATGATCCAACAAAATGTATACCATTGATGCTCCAGAAGAGGCGATTTCTACCTGAAACTACTTGGCACAGCCCTGTCAGAGAACAAGAGCTGAGGAAACACGAGAACGTATTGTGATTACAGGAGATTGGCTCCTCCCCTGCCTTCCCCTAATGAGGTCCTGAAGGACTTAGCTTCTACCACTCAACACGCATACATCGATTTTCTGATTACATTGATGCAGGAACCAGATTATAATTTGATTTATTCCACTGTTTAAATATATTTAAAATATACTAAAATAACAATGCAATAAAATTAACTTTTATTTTCGAAAGTCGTTAAAAAAAATTCGTGGTTCAACATTTCTTTGGAAGAGGCAATACCTTCCGAACGATTGGTAGGATAATAATCTATTTGGTTTGGAAAGCTGTATTGCTGTTAGACAAACACAATTCCTTAAAACCCTGATTTTATTTTTTCTGATCGGATCTCTACTATTTTATAGAAATCTATTATCAGGACTCTGGTACTCCTGAAGACTGGACATTTTTGGTTAGTAACGTTTGTCAAGAGAGTCAATTGTAACCTTTTCCAAATCATTTGTCACCTTTTCCATTTTAATTGTAACTTTTTCCATTTCAATTGACTTATGAGATAATTTCGCCATGTTCTTCGGACATTTTTTCTTTTATTAGATAATTTTTATTAGCACGTTCAGTGCGGCGGGACATAAATGATCACGCCATTTTAAGTGGACTTTCATGTTTTCCGCTGTGAATGTTTAACTATCTGAAATTTAAAAAATTTATTTTATATATATAAAGTTTTAAAAAAAATGTTTATTTATTTTTAAATATTCATTTTATTTATTTATTTTTGGGTGGATATAAATTTTATTGATTCAGTGTCAGTGATCGTTCATTAGGTTTTCCCAGCTAATTTCCTAAATTCCTGCTAATTTCTATTTATCTAAGATAGCTGGTAAGTTAATTTTTGATTAAATCACTCCATTTTTTTAATAATTATTTAATTAAAATTCATTGTTACAGGTTTTATTGATCTCAAATGGTATTTAGAGTCTAAAGATTGGAGTAACGCGTTAGCTCCTAATCCTAAACGTTAGTTCATAATTAAATAAAGGTTTTAAACTGTAGCCTCTTGAAGGTTTGAAAGAAAACCTCTTAATAGCGTATCGATATGTAATATATATGCGAAAGTATATATATTTTATTTATTTAAACAATTTTATATTTTTATTCGGGTGACGATAACTTCAGAAGCTTTGAATTCTTGCTGATGATTTGGTTATTTCAAATACATTTATGCTATAAAATATAATGATTTTTTTTCCGAAGCATCCTATTATGATGTATAATTAAAAGAAATATTATACATTATAAAGAATAAATTATAAATTACAAAAGGTTAATAATAAGCAAGCATCGCACACACAACACCAGAGAATAAAAGAAGAAACTGGTTTAATTTGTTTGATAAAAATCTTGTTGCTCATGTAGAAGAAACTGGGGCTCCCAGTTTGGTAAAAATATATTTTCGTTGCCTTGAGCCGCTACCAAGCAGTCTCCACCCTTTTATCTTCAGCTCCAATTAGCTAATGCTCGCCAGTGATGAAATTTTTCTCTTGATACTCGTTTGTACAAATATCGCCAGGGGACAGTATGGAAGATTTAAAACTTAATAGAAATGGAAAGTGGTAGGGATTTTTCTTTTTCTTTTTTTTTTTTTTTAAATGACGTTTGAGTTGACTAATGGCCTACCCTTCCTCAGATAAATCCGATAATCCAGGGAATCTACTTCGTCAGTTGAATGGCGACTTTAACTGTTAACGGATTTTCCTAAAATATTTGTGCATAAAGAACACCTAAATACATAATTTATTTTTGTTCATGTTGGTATTCTTGTATGTAAAAAAAAAAATTAAAATAATTTTTAAAAGGATAGGTATTCCTCGAGATACACTTTTACACCAAGAACGAAATATCTGATTTGGTGTGAAATGTATGGGATTTTAAAACAAAGCACCATCTTGTGAATACATATTATCAACATGACAGACTTTAGTAATTTTTGCCTCAATTTGGAACTTGAATCTTTGGAATGTCGAACCACTGATTTAGTTATTTGATTGTTTTTAACAGGATTGAACGCCTCCTCCTCGATTGTCTCTAAGTGGGTGGAAGCCGTCTATGCCGCCGGTCGGTTGTTATATAAGGGTTTAAATGTATGCCATGTTTTTGCATTGCCAGCGCGCGTGGGCCTGCTAAGGCTGGCGATCAATGATTGTGCAATGGTTCTGCGCCCTTCAAAAACAAATGGATTTATGGTTAGTAACAGTTGTTACTGCCTTGGATAACATTCAATAAATGCTAATTATTAATAATAATTAACAATAAAAACTGACTATCGTAGTTCGAAATATTAATAAAACTAATACGAAAAGATCAATATATGACTAGCTATTTGTAAGAAAATACTTATGTATACTAAGATTAAGGATTAGCAGAACTATTAATTTGAATTATTAGCTAAAATTTGTGTTGCGAATTTTGTTATAGCTACTATACAGCGGGTTAATGTGATGCTATCAATAGATGTTTAGTGCCAAAATATTATAACAACTAATATATCAACGGTGTCAAGGCAAAAAGGCTTTAGCGTCAAAACGACAAAATTGAGATTTTGAGCGATACTTCTTTCATCTCACGCTATGTTTGAAGTAAAAAAAAATTTATAAAGTATTGAAATGATTTTGTATTTCAATAGGAGTGATGAAAGTAATATGGCTTACGAACCCTTTTCACTCAAATTCTCAGTTTCTTTGTTTTGACGACTTTCTGCTTTGACACAGTCGATATGATTCACATATACATAATATGTAAACCTAATACTTATGTGGAGAAGTCTAATAATAATAAAATATTATTTATTGTTATTTTTGGAATAAAACGAAGATTTATTTTAGTAAATTTAATTTAATACAGAAAAACAATTTATATGGTTTGTAATTATGCTCTTATGACAAGTAACAAGATTTCTGAATGATCAGATCATCATGGAACTGCTACGTAGATACCACTGCTGGATTAGATAGATATATTTTACATCTGTGATATAATATATGTCATATATATATATATATATATATATATATATATATATATATATATATATATATATTGTATATACTACAAATGGAGAGATGTGACATTAGACATATAAATATAAATAATAAGTGAGGGCAAACAAATATACATCTACAAAAGAGCTTAAGCAAATCCTAAATAAATTATTATTAATACAGTTAACAATTATTTACTATTTACACATATTGTAAATAATAAGACTGCTGAGTAAAATGTTTCTTTTAGCGGATTAACACTTCCAAGTTTTATCTTCTGTTATTTGTTTAATCTGTGAAATTTTGATTTTTTTTTTTATTTCTTATAGATTTTAAGATTTTTCTCATAATAATAAATTAAATCCTAGAAGCGTAGATATCCACAGTAGTTATGACTTACTGATTTTGGTCAGAATATTTCGATAGAGCACAATAAGCTGTTGGTCTAATGGAGTCAATAAAGGTTATCTCGTGTGAATTAAGAAATATTGGACGATTCAAGGCTGTCTTAAGGCCAAACTGTCGCCTATTTCGAAATTACATCTAGATACTTGAAATAAGTGGATGTAGTGGATGTATACTAAAATTTTAATGGTTACGACTGGTAGTTAAGAATCAATAAATTAACGATATATTATATCGTAATAATAAATTATTATACATTATATTATTAACTATATATATGAATTAGTACTATAAATTTTAAGATCTTTGCACAATTAGATAGTTTTGACGTTTAGCTTTAGTTACTCTTTTACGACTATTAACTGTTAAAATCAAATTTAATAATAAAGTTTATCTATTTTGCTTGTTATCTGTTCCAAAACCATTCAAATACAGACGTAACACAGACGTGTATGTATGTAAAAATATTAAGGATTCTGATAGGAAATCAAATTTTAAATTAAATTTTAAATGTGATATTGTTTGTGCCCACTAATAAAACAAAACTATTTTTATACAAAGTTGAAAAGTTCTGTGTTAGAAAACATTAAAAAAAAGCTATTTAAGTAAACGTTGTATAAAAGAGTGGCAATAATAATAATTATAATTTAATTTAATTATAATTAGGAGAACAGCAGAAAGTATTATTATTTTAAAAATATTTTTTGGGTGATTATTAATATTTGTATTTGTTATAATTACTGGATAATAAAAATGTATTAATAAAACAAATAACTGGACGCTTGTCCAAAACACTCGTACCCCTCTCCCCTCCCCCCCATCTCATTGTAAATTCCAGAATTAGAGTTGTTGGAGGAATACTCCGATAGGTTACAAAGTCGGCAGTATGTCTCAAACTTTCATCACGTTGCCCAATCAAGATACCCCAAATTTCATTCTGATATTCTAAACATCCTAAAATTTAAGGAAAGGGAGACCCTGTATGCAGGACAAAAATATTGTTTTCTTTCTCTGAACATCAGGTTTGCAAACAAATTCCTAGATATTGTCAATATTATTTCAAATTTCATTATTGCTTCAATCTGATAGAGACACATGGATGTAATTTCGGCCTAGGACTAAAGGAATGGGCCGAGGAACAAAGCCAACAGATCTTCAAGGCTGCCCCGACGTTGTTGGTTTGTTCTTGGGTAACAGAACAACTTCGTTAATTGATCGAATCACAGCTGACGGAATAATTAAGCTCTGACAAGGGTTCGACGTTTTAATTCAATTAGTGTTTAACAAAGGTTGTATTGTCAAACTTATTAGATAAGCTGCGTATTTTACTTTATATACTTCAAAGGTTGTAAAAGTTAATTATTATTGGGCCTTTACATTTTCAAAATATATTGTGGTCAGCGTATTGGTGTGGGTATAGTTGACCGTAGATGCAATTTTAAGAAGAACTTGGTGGAGGATCCAGTCTATGAAGAAAAACAAACTAATATTAGGAACTTATTTTTTATTGTGTGCCAACAATCTGTCACCTTTTTATCGTGGCATAACAAACTGCCTTAATGAAGACCAACGCAGGTCGAAACGTTGGCTCATAATAAAAAATAAGTTCTTCTTATTAATTTGTTTTTCCTCATTGGCCGCACTCTCCGACCAACTTCATTGTAAAATATAGCGGATAAAGTTTCTATTGGGTAGAGATACATTTTTTCTTTGCTGTTTCCTTGTCCTTTGTTAAGATTTTAGATTCTCGCGTGAATTTGTTTATATAAAAATCTTTTTGTAAAGGGTTCCTTTGGGGTTCGTATAGTCGTATCTTCGTATTTCATCTAATTTGTATATCGTCGGCTAAAGTGTGAAACCTAAACGGTTTGTTCTAGAGTTATTTTATTATTCTGTAAATTGTATGCTCAATAATTAATTTTTAAGTTTTTCTACTGGACAGTGTATCACTTGGCCCAGTACACACTAGTAAAAAAAAAACACCTCAATATGATAAAATTTTATTTTTTAAACATTTTTGGTCTCTCTTTGAAAAGTTGGGATTTGTCAGTTAAGTGGCTTCATATTTTCCCGACGATATATCTGTTTACGGATCTTTAATTTAATAATTTTAAGAATCGTTAATTTAAATGATATTTACTAAACTATCATCCGTGTTACTCCTGCAGAACATAATGTCGCAATGTTGTGAAGAAATATGTATAGAAAATTGCACATCAGATATTTCAGTCTCGTTAGGGTTTCATGTGCAACGTTAATTAGCCTCATTACATATTATTAAATTTTGCCATAGTTTTTGTAGAAAGCGTTATTTCCTGAGGGAAACGATCGATATAAAAAAAATAAGCGCTATATTTCCTTTCTTCTAATAGATTTTTTTTTTTAAATAAAGATTATTATTGAAAATTTGCATTCATTGTCTAACCTGACACACCCCCTTGGTATTACTAAAAATATTTTTCAAGTCTCTCAGGTGATGAGTTTTTAAAACAATCAGATTTTTCGATAATCCAATATGGGGTTCTTGAAAAAATGTTTGAGCTGAAGACTCATATTTTTAATCGCATTAATCATTTAAAATCCTTTAAATTTTCGTAGAAGTTACTACGTGTGGCTTACCCAGAAAGCTGAAAAGGTTTGAAAATTCAAAATTGTGGTTTAGGGATTTCCGAGGTCGCTGAATTTGAATTCGAGTTCAGAAACGCTGAAAATGAATGGCGGTTCAATTTGCATACAGATACAGCACATTTCTTCCTCTTCCTATGCATATGCATCCCTAGAATAGAACTCGACAGAACAATTCCTTAGAAGTGAGTTTTAATTTCAGTCAAAATTTCGAGATGTTCAAATGTTTATTCGCGGTTTTCAAGGCTGCGCACCTGTATAGCGCCTCAAAATTAGTCCAACAAAGAGTTAGTGTTGGACATTTGTACTCGTATGTGAATTGAGCTGGCATGAACCCAGAAAAGTGCCTTCTGAGGGTCTCAACTTATTCCGCTATTTTCATTTTAGTGATGGAGTACTGCTGTGACTATTTTTTTTCAGTTAATAAAAAGCATAATAGCACACTACGTAGTGTTAAACAATTTTTTATAGTGCATGTCATTCATTTTTTTTTGTATTACAGAACATGCCTTCCAGTGCCGATGTTCAGCAGGAACGACTTCAGCATCTGGTCGGTGTTGAAGAACAGTATCGGTAAGGAGCTCTCCAAGATCACGATGCCTGTCGTCTTCAACGAACCCCTGTCCTTCCTCCAGAGGATGGTAGAGTACATGGAGTACGCGCACCTCCTCAACATGGCCTCGGAGTTAAGCGACCCCATCGAGCGGATGCAGGTAATTTCTATACTAATTGTTTCATGGATCATTTTCTTGAAAATGGATTGTGCGATGGCTTGGAACTTAATTAGTCTGAGCGATCCGTGGAAGTTAGGCCCAAGTATTTATATGGTTACTTTCAAGCAATGTAATTGACGGTAATGGTACGCAAAGGAGCATATTTAAGATGTACATAAAGTTGCCTGGACTAGAGATACATCGTCGTTGCTGGAAACAAGACATATTATGGAGTATAGTGATTTGTTGGGCCATATTATATAATGCAAGATACTGTGTTGTCTTTTAAATAAAAAAAAGTACGTTATCTATTTAAAAAAAAGTCTCGGTATCTGAATAAAAATACTTCCTTAAGAGGCATTTTGAACCGCATCGCCAGTATTAAACACTTGAAAAACTTTTTTCATGATCTTTGGAATAAAAAAAAATCAAAGATCATGAAAAAAGTAATACGTTGCTCATTAGTGCCTTAGAGATTTTCCATAATCAATCTGTAAATTGACGATCGTTAATCGTGTATGATGATTGTTTACAATGCAAGATTAAAGTTCAAGATCACTAATTTATAAATTGAAGGGTCCAGGGGTAAAACTATTTTGTATCAGTTTTTATGAGAAATAAGTTAGCTGTGACGTTAAAGATATAGATGAAGTTTCGGGGAATGCGTGGGGAACACATGCTTGACAACTTTCAAATTTGTTTTTTACTTCCTTGTACGCAGTAAAGTATTATAATCGCGAAAATTTCGGTTTTCAGTTTTCAACAGAAATGTCCATTTTGACCATCCCTGCATCCATTCTGACTATTTTCATTGTGATCTCTGTACGTACGTTCATACGTGCGTATCTCGCATAACTAAAAAATGGTTAGCCGTAGAAAGTTAATTTTTTGTATTTAGGATTGTTGTAAAGCTTAGTTGTGAACCTCTTTGATTGCGCACTGTATGATCACCGGAAGTGGTACTTTACTTGAAGGTCATAATTGATTTCCATAAAAATTATATTAAAATATAATGTAAAACTTCTCAAATTGGGTACATAAGACTTGTATATTAATATAAATAATATAATAAATTTTGGTTAACATTGGCAAACCGGAAGTGATACCTTACTTTATCAAATTTGGTAAGTAGGACTTTTATATCAATATTAAGTAATATTACTATATTACTTAATATCCTACTGGCTTTGGTTAAAACTGGTGAGCCGAAAAGGGTACTTTACTTGGAGGTCATAATAAACTTACATCAAAAATTATATTAAAATTAAATACGGAGGTCATATGGTTCGGCAATAGAGGTTATAAACGCGATTTTTTTTTCACTCAAATTAAACATTTTTATTGCTTGTTTTAAGTGATAAAATTGAGTGTATTAAAAATAATCGTTTTCCTCTCCATTTTTGAGCTGAACAAGTCTGCAGCAGAAGAATAAGATATATGTTAAGTGGATTCTTCCGCTTAAAATGTCTAAACCGTCGATTTCCAATGCTTTATCTAGTGACATTGACAGTTCTAATGTCACGGAACACGAAAAAATCTCTTGGGAACTTGTTACCTACTGAAAAAAAACGACTTATAATAACAGAATGAGATCTCCAGAAATAAGAGCTTTTGTGTGTGTGTGTGTGTGTGTGTGTGTCAATAGATGGATATGGCGACGCCGAGTGTCGTTTTTGAGATTCTGCAATCTTTGGAAACTAGTAACCAAATTCAGGATCACTTTTTGAGCCACCGATTTATAGTTTAATAGGAAGGTTTCAAGGAAGTCATGCGGTATCCACATCAGATATTTTTAATAAGAAGTTTTATGTTGTAAAATGGTTTTACCTGTGGACTCTTCAAATGTTATGTTTATTTTATTCGCTAACATTTTATTAATTAAACCCTCAAAACTTAAACTCTATGTTTTACAACCAGATTATACACACGCGCAAGTAAACCTGAATGCGTTCAATTTTCGTTATTTGATGCAGCGTTTCTTTTCTTTTTATTCCTTTAATAAATCAGTCCACTCTCACTCTCTTTCTGCGGGGTGAACGCCGGTGAGCCTAATCAATAAAGTGGCCACCCTTGTCCCGATACGCTAATTAATTGCTGTTCCTAATTAACTAACTCTCATCTCTTTAGGTAATAGCAACGGCTCCGTTAATTACTTTACCGTGATGTGATGTACGATAACGGTTTGCACTACCGGTTTGGATTTGTCTCGGCAAATGGATTCCGAGGAATATTTCCATAAAGTTTAATCTAAAAATTGTTCTTCTCTAGTTCAGTTTTTATTTTTATTTTCGTTAACAAATAGGAATAGAACTTGAATAGAATTGTTAAAATAAACTTTTGTTGAAATACTTAACAGCAATTTTTTGTTAGGTAAGAAAAAATTATATTTTAAAAAATATATAAATTCAGGGCAAGTAACATTGCTATATCGTAGCCTTGACTTAAAGCATTTCTGAACTCTGCAGATGTGTGATAAGGGAATCAGCCCTTCTGAAAGTTTATATGAGTTAATAACTACTTTAGTGGAGACATATGAGGAAGAAATTCCGCACGATGTAGCGAAGTTTGGCTGATATTGAGTTAAGTCATTCAAACATAATATAATATCCAATATACTTTATTGACTTAAAATATATTAAGTTATTTTTTATTAAGCAGCGGTGATGTTTGCCGACGTATACTCGTATGGTAAGCATCAATGGTATTGATGTATAATTCATTACTAATAACTAGAGCTCGGATTTCGTGCAGTAAACAATCTTTAAAACGTGCCATAAAAATGCCAGAATGTGCAATGAAAAATTAAATTCTGCCATTTACCTCGTCACGCTTTAAAGAAAAAAAAATATACATATTTTGTTTTGTTTCATAAATTATTGTCTTTTCTTAATGAATGAAGTAGGCTGGAGCATTGTAATGTAAAATGTGAAAACCTCACGAGCTCTTATTATGGTATATTTTGCTACTTTTCGCACGATCATACGTGATTCACGCTATGACAACGCATTTTCTGCCTAAGTTTTTTTTATTGCCAACTGATAAAATTTGTAATAACGTATCGCATGGTCAAGTGAGACAATCCCAAATTTCTGCCGATATATCGATAACTCAGTCAATGCTTGTCGAAAAAGTTGAACAATTCATCTTTACCGGAACTTAATTCTTTGGATTTGCATTCCATTTTTTTGGATTGTGTTTCAATTCTGATCATTTTTCCAAATTTGGGTTTATATTTGAATAAGTTATAATTAAATAGATGTAAACCATGAGCAGATAACCAACTTACTAGTTAATATCACAACTGTTACAGCATGAATTATTTTTTTGCTCGACCAATTTCCGATATTTGTTTTTAATTAGGTTGTACGGATTTTTTATTCCCTTCTAAACCTAATTCTCTTCTCTCGAAAATGGAAGGGAGTGAATGGATTGGTAAGGATTTACTGGCTTTCCACAAATCTAAAAAGAGCAAACAAACTTCAATTTTCAGTTTCAGTTCCAGAATTTTCCAGAAAATTGAATTATATTTAATGTGTTATAAATGGTAACGTATTACTTCGTGAATCTGTCATTTGTAATTTTGATTCAATGTTTATATTTTAAAGCAATTTATAATTTATTATTTTTTAATTATGGCTAGATGTGCAATTTAATGAAGCAAAAATATAAAAGGTGTAATTTGCCCCAAATTCCTTAAAATTTGCAATTTCGTGCAAAATTAAACTTACGTATGTTAATCCGGATGCTTTAACTCGTGTAAATAACTTGTCCCAGGTCGATTTTAAACAACTGAAAAAAAAGTGCAATTGCGCGAGAATATGGGCTCTACTAATAACAGTTTATGATTTATTGTTTGCAATAAATATTAAGTTATAACCTTTTAGGTTTCTTTATTTTGGTTTATTATTTTCAATAATAGACCTTTGGAATCGACCAAGGAAACAATTTTTGTAACCCCCTCAAAATTTGAGATTTTACGTTTCAAGATGCATAGGATCCAAGTATCGAATAAAAAAAAAAATCCGTCCGCAAAATGGTGCTTTTATTGTATTTGAACGAAAGCTGATGAATTTCCTACAAAAGATGATTTAAAAAGAAGAAGAAAAAAAATCATTTAAATCGGACCAGTATTAGCTGAGATACAGCGTAATGAACTTCGTAAACTAAATCTCCGGCGCGTCTGGTCATCGTGGCCTTAGGCTTCCTGACTTATGTATTGGGCTTCCGACTTCCTTGTATCTCTGTGCTTTATCTTTCCTTGGATTATTTCTTCACTTTCTTTCGCTTCCTTAGTCTTTCCTTTTTTTTTTTTCCTACTGAAGTGCACATCAAATATTTCCTCTGTACATTTAATCCTCTGATATATTTCATAACCATCACAGTCTACTTGCATTAACACAGTTTTTCTTAACACTCCCAGTTCGGCACTCTCACGGCGATCATCTTGGGACAAACTTTAAATTTATTTTCCTTTTTTGCCTACTGCTTATTTTTTTTTACTTGGACAGAATAGATATTTTTGAAATATTACTAAGCAGAAATAATAAACCATTGATAATTGATACCATTGATAATTAGCAGCGTTTTTTAGTACTTTTAAAAAAATAATTTAACATAAATCGCCCCAAATGGTTGAACTTTCTCAGTTCAACTGAAATAAACATTATTTATTTTTCAATAGAAAATAATTTGAAAAAGAACGAGGGGAACTATGATATCCAGCAGGAACTATCGGAAAAAAATCCCAACTTTAAAAGATAAAGGAAAATTGCGTTTTGTATCATTTACTGTGACATCTTAATTGTTAATTTAAACAATTTCTTATATATTAACCTCAATTTCATCACGGCATCAACTAAAATCTTTGCCATGTTATAAAAATTTAGTTTAAACGCGCAATAATAGACTATGTCAATTTTGCTGAGGTACAAATAATATTTCTGCCATCATAGCTTTAACTCTTGGGATATCTAAAACAAGACGGATAGTCAGAATAAACAAAGATGCATTTGGGACAATGGAAAAATTAATAACCCATGATAGTCAAAGTTGGATGAGATAGGCTTTAAATAAATAAATGTAAAGTATTTGGCTATTTCGAAGAATGACTCAAATTATAGAGTTCCTTTTAAAAATTATTTCTTTATTTCATTATTATCATTACCTATTTCAATCGTCACATTTATTTTTTTTAACAATTATTTCATATGTACTCCGAAACTATCCCAAAACAATGTATTTTTTTTTATTCCAGAGATATTGCAGTCATATATAGGCCGTTTTCAAATATAAAAAACGCTGCAAATTATTACACAATGGTTTATTATTTCCACTTTGTAATATTTCAAAAATATCTGTTCTGTCCAAGTAAAAAAAATGAAGCAGTAAGCACCAAAGGAAAAGAAATTTGATGCTTGTCACAAGATGATCGCCGTGAGAGTGCCGAACTGGGAGTGTTAATTTAAAAAACTGTGTCAATGCAAGTAGGCTGTGATGGAAAATGATACAGAGGAAATATTTGATGTGCACTTCAGCAGGGAAAAAAAAAAGGATAGACTAAGGAAGCTAAAGAAAGTGCAGAAATAATCTAAGGAAGGATACAGCAGAGAGATACGAGAAAGTCAGCAGCCCCTAGATAGAAGGCCTAGGACTATTCGCCCGGAGAATCAGTCTACGAAGTTCATTACGCTATATTCCAGCTAATAATGGTCCGATTTAAGTGATTTTTAGTTCGTTTTGTAGGGAATTTCATTAGCTTTCGTTTAAAAAAGCACCGAGTTATGGGCATATAAGATATTTAATCGGCAATTATTATAGGTTTTTTTTTTTTTTTTTTTTTTTTATGCCTTTTTACGCTGATTCCAAAACACCTTACGTTTCCTCTCTATCTTTATAAATGGCCGAGTTACGGGCTCATGAGATCTCTAATCGGCCGCCATTTTGATGTCGAGTAATGTGACCTGTGACATTGGTACCGAATCTCAAGAAAATCGGTCCAATTGTCTCGAAGAAAAGTCGCGGACGATGGATTTTTTTTTTATTCGATATTTGGATTCTACGTATCTTGAAAGGTAAAATCTCAAATTTTGAGGGTGGTTACAATTTAAATTAAAATTAGAAAGTAATGTCAAATATATTTATAAGCAAAATTTTATTTTTTATATTTAAAAATGGTCAATCTATGGTTAAAACTTCATCTAAAGTAAAAAACAAAACAGAAAAACCATATATTGTTTTGGAATAGTTTCGAAATACAAATGAATTATTAGTTTAAAAAAAAAATTGACGAATGAAATAGGTATTGATAATAAAGAAATAATTTTTGAAAGGAATTCAAATTTTCAAGATATTTGAGGATTAGGTAGCGATGTCGAAAACGAAAGCACATCGAAAATCGACCAGTGTGGACATAGCTTAAAAGGTACCCATCGCCGGCGGTTTTATCTGGAATAAAGCAAAAGACCATTTTTTAGTTTTACCCATTTGATTAATTATTATCTACCTAGAGAGCAAATAAACTTTTATTCGTCCATGATAGTTTATTTCTAGTTAGAAAAAAAAATATGGATACTTACATTCCTAGTAACTATTGCCCTTGAGTGTGGCAAGCTTGTATTATTGTAAAATAAATAACATTTTATCTAAAAAAAAAAAATGTAAGTTTAAGCCTGCTGGTTAATTAGGTAATTATTTAAGAAAGCGCCTCAGGCTGTGGACTGCTTCGTTTCCAACGCTCAGGCCACAGCCTTATTTATGTTGGCTGTTCCGCCTCGAGCTCCTACAAAGAGCTCATCACCAACTTAATCCGCTCATGATCAGATATGCATGAGATATGAACTTTGAGCCGGCTCCAAAGGAAAATATTCATTAACTAGTAAGCTAGGCAAAGGGATATCTCGTTGCTTGTGGTCATGAATATGCAAAATGGTTGCTTGTATTCCCTCTCTGTTATAAGTTCATAAAGTTGGTTACTACCCCCTTCAGTGCAATAGATCAACGACGTCCAAGATGTTAACTTAAGTTTTTAAATAATTAATTTTAGTCTATTGGCCTTATGAATTCTAAGTAGTTTTCTTTGCGTGGATGGAAGGTTAACGTTTGGTACATACCTTCTTTTGCTCATTTCTGCTCCATGCTAGCCGATTTGAGATTAGACCTAGGCCCATAACTTGATCGATGGTCCATTTTGTTATGTCTTCGTAGGTAATCATTCATTGCTGTTTTCATAATTTTCGGACTTTTAATCGGTAATTAATTAATGACTGATAATAATTAATTTATAAATAACGAATCTTTCTTGATCGCATCACGTTTTAAGGTTTGCGATTTCCTTGTAAAAGTTGTCTCAGTTAGGCAAAATAAAATAAAATTAAAATTAATTTATTTTCTGCACTATTCCTACGTTTGGGCCATCATGCCATTCTGAAGACAATCTGTTAAAATACAGCTATTATCAATTAACAATCCAATTCAAATCTCTGTCGATCATAAAAACACATACCTCAAACATAAATTAAATAAAATAGTTTGATTTTGATAACGCATTTATTTTACATTAAGAGAATAATACATTTAAGAGATAAATGCTGGAAGCTAATTATATTTCTGGAAACATAACTATGCTATTAATTTCAAGTCTGACATTAAAAATTTGAACCAACATTATACTAATATACTAAGTACAATTAATTTATTAATGGAAATGCGACATGTGATAAGAATAGTTAAAATATCACACAACACATACAACAGTCAGAATTAATCATATAACACTATTGCACATAATTCATATCATATTATATCATATATATATTATATATATATATATATATATATATATATTATTATATATATATATTATTATATATATATTATATAATATATTATATAATATATTATATAATATATTATATAATATATTATTATTATTATATTATATTATTAATATATTATATATATATATATATATATATATCATTTATATCATATATCATATTATATTATATATTATATCATATTACTCCTATTGTCTATATCCATCTTATTGATTTTGTCTGTTAATTATTACATTTACTTTAACCATAAAAACTTTGTTTTACATCTTTATATATAGTGCTTGGAGTGAAATTGTTAAATCTATCTATCATGCCACAATTGCTGTGTTATTATCTCTTACTAATCCATCCCTCCTATTATTTATTTATCTCTCATGCATCTACCGCTATGCTGTTGCCCTAACTTTATTTTTTATATCATACGTATATAAATTATAAATCTACTATTGGATGTTATTCCTAATATTTTATTTTATTACCTTCTTTTAATAACTATTTTTATGTCTATTTTGTATGTATCCTCATTATTTTAAATGTTGTTATTTTATATTCAACGACGAGGAAAAAAGAATAAAGGAAGAAATTATTCCGCAAACATAAGATTTGAATTTTCCTTCTCCCACTATTACTATAAAATATACTGAGAAAAATACCCATACGAATTAAGTATGGATATTTACCTAACCTGATGTAGATAGGTTTTGAATTGTAATGTTAGAATTATTTAGACTGTATAAAGTTTAATAGTAAAAAGTTCATTAGTTTTATTTGGTTAATTGTGCAATAGTTTTAATATTTATATATATTTTAGAAGACTTGGGCAGTTTAGCCTGCGTTTATTTCAAGAATTTTATTTAATTTATGTTTTTTAATGATTGATACAAATTTGTATATGATTGCTTATTGATAATAGCTGTATTTTAACATCTTGTCTTGAGAATGGCCTAATAGCCGAAACGTCGGTATAGTTAAGAAAATAAAGTGTTGAGACAATTTGAATCATTTTGACTTTATTTAATTTAAACACCTGTCTCGAAAAACTGAATTATATCTATTATAAATTTATTTTCATTATTAGATACATTATTCCAAATAGTTTGCCCACAATCATTTAACTTATACCTTTTTCCCTATATAATAATAAAAATAAATAAATAAAATAAAATTTAAATTAAAATAAAGCGACTATTTACTACGATTCAGGATAAGAGTAAATTATTATTTTAGGAGCGATGGGAGGTGAAAACAGGAAATTAAAGAAAATGGACTTGAATGTTGAAACAAATGAAGCACTGCGGACTGGAATGGAATTGAGTTTCTTAAGGATTTAGCACAGTTGATTATTTATCGTGTGCATTTATGGGAAGGGTTTCAGAGGTGAAAACGGTAGAACTCTACATTTAACAATGAATTTAGAATTGCAACTTAGGTAGTTGTAAAGTTTATGGAGGGCGATGGAGGTTGGTTAACTGTTGGAAATTAATATCAAGGAGTTGATAAAGTAAAACTGTTTTAAGCAGCTGATAACTTTATCTAATGCCATAAACGATTCCAGAAATATAGTGGCTGCGTTTCGTAATCATTTCATTCAACAGTTATTTAGCTGATAACCTTCAATAGTTATTATGGAATCCTAGGACAGAAAATGACTGTTGTATGAAAATTTGTTATTTACAAATTACATGATTTTTTCACTCGAAAATTTATGTTTCTCATCGTTGAGTACTATTTAAGATAATGAGTAATGAAGATGCAGGTACACATTCCTATCACGAGTACGAAAATGAAATATAAATACTTCAGACAAATCCATACTTATCTATTATATTCTAACAGCCTGTGGGACTCTGAATCGACTCTTCTCATCTTCTAAACATGAGGAACAATTCCAGGAGAGGCATTTTGGGACTGAGAAAGCACTCAGAACTTTCCAAGACTCCTATTTTCATATTTTTCAATTGATCTCGTAGCAACTGTCGACAGGAAATTATATCTAAATTTTATCCGACTTTCAATTTTTTTTTTTTTTTTAAATTCATTGGAAATAAAATAATAAAAGAAAATAATTATAGCTATGTTTTATATGCCTGTATATGTAATATGTAATAAATTTGTATCATGAGTCAAAGCAACTTTCAGCAACATTTCGGATCACCTTTAGATACTCTGCGTAGTCAAACCAAACGACAACATTAAAATTAATATACATATATATATATATATATATATATATATATATATATATATATATATATATATATATATATATATATATATTTATTTATTTATTTATCGCAACAAAGGCCAGGAACACGCCTATATCATTTCATAGCTTTCACAGCCTACACCTTCCTCATCTTTTCTCCCATTTCCCTTCTACGCTCCTCTGTCCACCTTCCTTCCCCTCTTTTCCTCCCCCCCGCAAGGACCTTCTTTCCATATATCATCCTTCTAAATTTCTCTCTGTCCTGGTAGTCCTCTTCTCTGATCCCCAGTTTATCTATTTCTTCCTTGATCTGCTAGGGGTATCCTTTGATGTTTTTAAGTTTTATCATCATGTCAAAGATCTGCTTGTTCAATCTGTTCTTGTCCATCCTCTTCATGTGGCCGTAAAACTTCAATCTCCTTTTCCTCATTGAGGTCTCTAGGTCTTCAATGCCTTCGTACAGGTGTTTGTTCTTTTTTGGCCAGTACTCTTCTCCCACTTTCTTTGGCCCATGGATACACCTCAATATCTTTCTCTCTATTCTCAGTAGTCTCTCTGTGCTCGTAAAACCCGCTGTTTCCGTTCCATACAGTACCACAGGTTTTTCTACCATCTCGTAGTGTCTGACTTTAGCCTTTCTGGAGAGGTTCTTCTTGTAAATGTTTTTTACTAAACATCTCAATCTGTTAAGCTTTATTTCTCTACTTTTTGTCGTCTGTCCGTCTCCTCCATTGTAGTTCATCATTTCTTCCAGATACTTAAGCTGTTTCGCTGTTTTGATCACTGCATACTTGGTTTTAATCTTTTCCCCTATTTCCTTATTGTTGGTCATCATCTCTGTCTTCTTAAACGATAATATATATATAACGATATATATATATATATATATATATATATATATATATATATATATATATATATATATATATAATATATTGTATTATATAATAATACAATTTGATATTAATTTTAATGTTATGAAGGCCAATTGCAATGATCGTGATATTTGCCAGATACGCCTCTGTTCCGGCTATTCCAACTTTTGTCGGCAGTTAATTTCGGCTTAAAATATTTTTATTTTATAATGAAACAATTACAAATAAAATCATATAAATATATATAATTTATATAAATACACCAATATGTAGATGCTGCACTCTACCTTTCCCGAATCGGGACACCCAAGATTCAAACAAACAAGGAACAAAATAAAATAGTTTAAATAAAATTTTTATATTAAGCTGTTTCAGCAATTTTATCCTTCACCTTCTTTAGGCGTTAATCACAATAAATGGCATCTATTCATTTAATACTTCGCTGATTTCTTTCAACACTATTATAGAATTCCTAGAATTTAGCATTCTAAAATCATAGAATTTCCGGTTTGGCTGAAAAATAGTACTTAGAAGTGTTATCTCAAATCGGTTAAGATTCCCGGCCACGTTTTGGCTTTAAAAATAGAAATCGTTTTCGATTGCCTTATCCATCGTGTAACTGTAAAGAGAACAGTTACTCCGCTCGTACCCCGGCTGTTTCAGAATATAATTATATGCGTCACTAGAAGTCACGTCGGCGGCAAGTCCTTTGAATATTAAGGAGATGGGATAACAGCATGGGTCTTTGGTAGTCTAGGTATAGTTCGTCTACCTCGGATAAATATTTTTTTTATTGCGAGATAATATATAGATAGGTTCCAGATACTCTCGATTGTTGGACAGAGTTCTATTTTATGTAACTATCTACGGCATTTGTCAGATCCGCGTGATTTGTTGTGTCCTTACCTCTGATAGTTCTTTGCTATAGAAATATCAAACAATTAATTTTTACCCATTAATCATGAATAATGCAGGATTTGCTTGGGTCGACTTAAACAGATGGACGAAGTAAGACACGAAGTTGATTGTATACCTTATTTAATCATTTTTACTGTAAAATTGTTATTAATTACTAACCATTTATATTTGTCTTTGGCCCTGAACATAATTTCAATGCCGAATTTTTGTTTAATATCGGTTTTGAATGAATACCTTTCAGATTCGTATTTATGATATGTTTCATATCCGGCTTTATTTATGCAGCATCCTCAGGGACTTTTAAATTTTAAATGTTGATTTTAATTCCTTTTTTAAAAAAATAATTAAAAAAATTACTGTTACTAATTTATCTCTTTTAGTAAAGAACGAATTTTCAAATGTCCATTAGAACGCGATTCTAACCAATTTTGCAGGACCCAAATTGCGATAAGCGTTTAATGGATCTAATGGAGTTACAGCCTGACTATAAATGGCTTGTCCCATTTTCTTTAATGCCAGTGATGGACTGAAAATTTGTTGACCACTCCTCTTTGCAATCGACGTCTTTCATGACTTTTTTAACTCGCTAACTGCAATAAAAAAAATGTAACCATTTACTGGATGATACGTAAAGAACAATCCTCTAAATTCCAAACACACCCCTCCGCTTCCATTATTTCTGCATCCATAATGTACTTTCAGGGATACAACCAGGCTCAAAAAACATATGACAATGGCTAAAATACCCATTAATATGAGGTTGCGACTGTAAAGGAGAGCGATCTTTCGTGAATTACGGTACATAAATAAATACCGAGTTCTCACTTTCCCATGCCATAACCTTCATATTTTCATCAAATTTGTTGATTGTCACTATTATCTGCGAATACAGAGTTAAAAAAAAATGATAGATTTTTTAATTATTATTGATATTCCGTTTAAAATCAACTTTTAAAGCATAAAACATGTTTTCTATAGTGTTCCTATTTAGTGATAAACTCTATTTTGTCTTAGATTGGCTAGACTGCCATTGTAAGCCACCATCAAAAGGGCTGGGAAATTATTCAAGAAGGAAAACTGCTACTGATGAATTTATAAAGGACCCCTCTTCACTTTTTTTCCGCATCTTCCTCCATTAAAGGTTTCAACTTCTTTCTTTTTTTCTAAAAAAAAAAATCAAATTTATTTCGAGAGACTTCTTTGAAAAATATAGTTATTTAAAATCAACGAATTGAGAAAATCTCAGGTGTCAATATTTCCTATACTTTGAATCATTGTTTTGATGAATTTATGCAGGATGTGTAATCTTCGGGAATTATTTCCTCCTTTTGGAGAATGTTTACTCGTTTCTCTCTTGTTTTATCTATAAATACGCTTTAAGTTTTTAGTGTTGATACCACTGAACAATAAAAGCATTCTTATTTAATTTAATGTCTATGATCCAATTCACAAATAAACTATTTAAGAAGAAAACATTGGTGACTAGCCAATATTTAAATAAAGAGTCTCGTAAATAATTCCGTTCGAGTTATTTTTAATTTCATTTTCTGTAATTTTTACTTTTTCACGATTAAAGATTATTTTATGAGGAAATTAGCAAGATATTGTGTTGCTGAAATTTTCTTAAAGATTTCAGAAAAACTAACATATAATATAAGAATAAAGATAATTGAATTCTTAAAAAAAATCATTGAATTTGCTTTAAGAGATGTACAAGAACAGTTTGGATGCTTGGTCAAACTGTGTGGTACATAAATCAATTACTGTAAACGTCTTCTTTACTCTTAAATGTAGTTTATATCCACAGTTAAATAATAAGAAACTCTTCCAAAAGTGAACAATGTGTGCTTCCGTATATTTTATCAAACACTCTCATTCATTAATAATGCTGATCTCTTGACAGAGGATATGGATTTTTAACCTGACAACTTTAACAATGGGTCTAAACTACTACTTATGGTTACAAACTACAAAAAAAAAATTTAAACATTTCGAGCTATAAAATAGAAAACTGGGATGGAGCCAAGAAAGGTCACACATTCAGAAAATTATGTATTTTGAATCTTTTAAGTTTTAACAATAATAAAATGCACCATTTTATGCAATGAAAATTACTCTCAGACACAGTTCAAAAATATTCGCTTGTACTTACTCTATCCTCTAATTCAGAGACAGAGATTTTCCCTTAGACACTTAGACAATCCACTCGATAACTGAAGAGATATTGGCGTAGGTACTTAAATCCACCTGGTATTTGAGATTTAATATTTTAACAACATATAGCAATATAACAACGTCCGAAACTTTAATAGTTGGACCCCTATTCAAATTCTAACGAACAGCCACGCCAAATGAATTAGAAAAGACAAAGATTTATCATCTTTATATGACTATAGCTGAAGGATTATTGTCAAGTATTGACTGGTTCAATGTTTGTTCGTTTTACGCAGTCTAAACTTGTTGAAAGTTCTTCACATGGAGGATGTTGACGCCTGCAATAACATCGATATTCAGAAAGTTCGCAGTTCCTTAACTTAAGTTGATAGCGCTTGTTTATTTTTACTGCATAGGAACGAGTACTTATTTTTTTATTTTATAACAATTCACTGATGCAATGGCATTCCTTTTGTATTTGTTATTTTTCTTTATCCTTTAATATTTTTATAAACAGTCCATTTTGATATAATTGACGAGAAATACAACTAGAAGAATAATCAAGATTATGTTAAAAAGAAATAAAATCGGACTACTCACCATCGATGAATGAATGATTTCATATGGGTTGGAGCACTTTCAAAGAGCTATTAGATGATTAGTTCAAGTTGTGTTTGTCCTTGGCTATTTTTGGTAGCTTATATTAATGTAATTGGGTAAATGATCCGTTTATCCGTTTCAATATGATACGCCTAGTCTTCGGTATATTCCTGGCGTTATTGATTTCCATGGTATAATCCAAATAACAACTTTCTTAAGTAATGATTTAATGATACCTCAAGATCAGCCTCTTACAGCTTGATTACCTTGGCACAACTTCAGGCTCTCTAGTAGGTTGCGTATAAATGCTTTGTTTAGTGTTACAAACTAGTTAAGTAATATATACGTATATATATATATATATATATATATATATATATATATATATATATATACGTTTTATAATGTATTTTGCTAAGTCACAGTTCGTCTGTTATTCGATGAATCATAGTCATTATGAAGAACCATATTTTATGTCTTGTTCTGTATTATCACTCATTAACTCTCGAGGATTCTTAAGGTCTCTGTGATTCTGTCTTGTGAACAGATATTCTGCTTAATGGACTGCATTTCACGAAGGTTATGCCTGCGAAACAAGCGTGCGAAGACGAAGCTTCTCTCAACTTTATAGACCAGTAAGCAACCATATGGTTTGTGATTGGTGTTTCACCCTTCCTATTAAATCGGTCTGTATTAAAAATTCTATTGGTCATACGAGCTAACAGTATCTGTTTAATTCTTTTGGCTTTATATCGTTTGATGTTTGTAAGACTGTTTTTATTACGATCCTACAATAAAATTACCAAATAATAGAACAGTTAGCCAAGTCCGTCTTTCCTAGATAGAAGAAAAGTTATGCAACTCTTATACAATTCTAGTGTACCTCTGGAGTAAGTGATAATGTCACAGAAACAATAGTTGAATGTTAGTTGCGTTACAATTAAAATTTGTCAGAATTCAATTATTTGTGACCAAGTAAGAAATTCGCCAAAAAATTTATCGGATTCTGACTTTAAATAATAAATTTAAATGAGTGGTATTACGTAATATTTTATACAAAAAACCGAAATATGCGATTAAATTTTTTCTTTAAATATGTTTTGGTCGTTTTTAAAATTATTTTTTATGATTGATTGGCATATCACAATCTGCCATTTAATAATAAATCTGAATCAGTATTACATCTCAATTATTAAATTGAGACGCAATACTGATTCAGATTTATACTTTATAAATGTACCTGCAATATGAATGTTATTTTCTGAGTCATTTTTTTATAATTTTTAAATAATCAATGTAAACTACCTTTTTATAATAGCATATGCATTATTTGATTAAACATTAATCCACTTTTTAAATTAAACACGCGCGTGATTATACATATGTCTTTAAAAAATAATAATTAATTAATCAAAAGTCTATAATGATACACCATAGTCAATCATAATAACCTATTGTCAATCAAAGTAATTTGCAACTTGTTGTACATATTCATTTACCATAAGAATTATAATTATAAGAAAAATCATAATTAAGAATAGACGTTCAATTTTAACCACCTGAAAATTCACAACTAATTGGGATTAGTTATAAAAATTATAATTATAGTTTGTCTTAATTAACACTGTAATAAACACGATTAATCATAATTAAAAGGAATCATATAGATCATCATTATTGTTATATTTAGTAGCAGATTAAATGTAACTTCTGGAAGACATTTCTTTTAGCCTGGTTCGTTGCATGACGTTGTAAAAACTGCCATGATGTTATCTATCACCTGATGCGAACTCTGGAACGCGTCATACCCAGTTTCCCGCCCATGAAGTGAATTTTATCAAGAATTTCGCCCTTCATTTGGTATTGACGACGTATAAATATACTGATATATATATATATATATATATATATATATATATATATATATATATATATATATATATATGTATATATATATATATATATATATATATATATATATATATATATATATATATATATGTGTGTGTATGTATATATGTAAATATGTCCTTTTTGTTGTCAGGTTTATAATTACGCCATATGTGAGTTATAAAGATACATCCTTCTTCACCTGAGGGCTGCGTATATTTAGGTCTGACTGCTCCTGCAAGTATTGACCGGTTTTGGTTTTATTACCGCCACTAGTTTTGGAACCGGTTATCAGCGTCACCATACTATCTCGCCACTTCACCCTTCATTTCATTTAACTTTTATCAGTTCTTTATATATATATATATATTTATATATATATATATATATATATATATATATATATATATATATATATATATATATATTAATGGGAGTAGAACGAATAGCAAGGAATCTTTTTATTAATCCATTCTATCTTGGGACGTGCCAGCCTATAATTGCAAAGCAAGCAGATTCAACAGCTTTAAATATCTATTGGAATGGAACTGACCAGTCATATTTTTAGGATTCTAATCTCTTTGAATTTAAAAATTATTTAAATTATTTAAAGCATTTAGTAAGCATATGTTCTTATGATTATGTTACTAAATAAACTGATATTAAATGAACTTATATACTTCACAATAAAGTCACGTAATTTACGGATTCTACAGGAACTAGCAGCGTAGTAGTAGCAGGCTCCTTAATGTATACATATAGGACGAAAATAAACACAAGAAAAAGAGAACCACTATATTTTTCTATCGTCTCGAAAAATTTAATATTATTATTTTAAGATATATTAATTTGCAATCTGCGCTTCGTAGCGTTTTAACCAAATATGTTGACCGCAAGCACTATTTTTGTAAGGCGAAATTCCGTTTAAATTGTAAACGGACATATTTATTTATTTAACGGACATGTAACTTAAAATATATAACTTAAAATTTAAGCTTAAAATATATTAATGTTAACCTCAAATAAAAAAAAAAAAAAAAAAAGAAAGGCATAGCAAGCTTATTAAATAATAAAATAGATACTAATATATTAATATTATATATATATATATATATATATATATATATATATATATATATATATAAGCATATGTATATATATATATATATTATATATATATATATATATATATATATATATATACATTTTATACATATTATATATGTATATAATATAATATAATATAATATATATAAAAAAAAATTAGCTATTATAAAATTATATATAGTTATAACAATACACCCTTCTCCACCTGAGGGCTGATTGCTCCTGCAAGTATTGACCGGTTACGGTTTTACGACCGCCACTAGTTTGGGAACCGGTTATCAGCCTCACCATACTATCTCCCTCCTTCACCCTTCATTTCATTTAACTTTTATCATATCTTTTCCTCCTCCGCACACCGAATTCTGTTTGAATTATATTTTGATAATACGATACTCTAAAGGTTTAAAGATTATTTTCTACAGTTGTGCGTGATATGCGGGTGTTCAATTTCAACGTTAATCCATTTTAAAATTTATTGGACGAATATATGAAAATAATATTATAAAATTGTAAATATTATAAGTAGCATCAGAAGTAAAAATAGTAAAATTCTGTTACTTTTTGTAATAAAAAGCTTTATTCATACATATGAAAATATATTTTATTTTTTAACTACCGAATTCTAATAAGTTCAAGCTTTTGAGATTGTTTCAAACTACCACTCACCTCTTCCACTATAGTCTTCATTTGCTGTATTTGTAGTTAATGAATTTCGATGTTCCCGGCATTTATGTTTGAAAGTTCCGTTTATTTTATCGAAAATATGGAAGAGAAATAAATTATAGGTAATACAAAAAATTACCGTAGTCTTATCGATTATCCAGAAGATATATTGTTCATGTTTTTCTGTTCTATTTATAAACCTTAATGCCTTAAACAGGGGATGAACCCAAAAGTGCAATCGAATAGAATTCCGGTTCCTCGCCAAAATCTCAGATACAATACATTTTTTGGCACAGTTTTAGTTACTCATAAAAACATGGAATTCTATTATTTATTTTACATAGTAATGTATAACTAACTATCTATTACATAAATCTATTTAAAAATATTAGAATCAATTATATTAAATTAGGTACCTAAGAAAATTGTTATACACGGCATTTCCCTTGTAATTTACACAATAATAAAAATTTAAAAAAAATTCATATTGATACTAGCTGTAAAATGGATCGAATAATACCTAAATCATCAAGATCGAATCACTTGTCCAACGTTTATGGGATAAATTCCTTTCCAACAATTTTTCAATTGATTCAAAATTTGAAAATGAATTTAGTCTCATTCGATGCACGCAAAAATCTTCTGAATTTGGTAAGAATTTTTATTTATTTCTAAGATAAAATGTAACCATTATAAACTTCTTCACCATACTCCATATTGGTCAACGTTTAGAATGTATGTACATTTTTAGGACCTCCTTTTCATTTGATTTTGATACGAAAAATAAAAACAAGCAATTATCAATGATATGTATAAACCTGAAAATATGATTACCAACAGAGTTCATTTATTGTTCATTCATGTTCTGATTTCGACCACTTAATTTTGATAAAACTATCACCAAGAATTTGAAAAGTGTAAAATTCTAGGGAATCACTTCTGGTTCTAATTCCCAGTTATTTTTTTATTTTATTTTGCCAGCATTTCAACTGTTGATGTCAGCAGTCGTATAACACCTAGTTTTATAAATTATTATTATTTATTAATCCTTTTATTAATTATCTAGGATTATTTATTAATCCTTCCGGTAATTTTATTGGCCCATAAATTTTCCTCAAGATCTTCCTCTCTATTCCCAAAAGTTTCTTTAAGCTAGGAAGAGAAGCGGTCTCCATTGCATACAGAATAACCGGTTTGACTACTGTTTTGTAGTGTCTTATTTTTGCTCTTATTGAAAGACCCTTTTTACAGTATAGGATACTGTTGGCAAAGCTGAGTCTTTCCATCTTGACCAACCTCTCCTCCATAACCTTTCTCTCGGACCCATTACTACAAATAATTTCCCCTAGATACTTGAAGCTATTTGTAACTCTCATTTCCCCATACTTTGTTTTAACTGATTTTTTCCGAAAGTTTCGATCCGTATTCATCAACTCCGTTTTTTCGAACGAAATTTGCAAACCCACTCTTTCCGCTACTTCTTTTAGGGTGTTCAACTGCCCTATTGCTTCATCCGCAGATTCTGCCAGGAGGGCCAGATCATCAGCATACGCCAGACAACTTACTTTGACGTTATACTTTTTGGTTCCTAATTTTGCCCCCGCGCTATTTTTGAGCCGTAACTCCTTCATTACTCTATCTAGCACTATATTGAAGAGTACCGGAGACAGACAATCCCCCTGCCTGAGCCCCGTTCTGACCAGAAAGGGCCCACTGATGACTCCTTGGAATTTCACTTTCGAGGTCGTGTTGGTCAGCGTTTGCTCAACCAGCCTCCTTGTCTTTCCATCTACTCCATATCTTCCAGGATTCCCAGTAAAGCCCTCCTATCCACAGAATCGTAGGCCTCCTTAAAGTCCACAAAGGAGATATAAAGATTCTTGTTCGTCCTAGATTTGTAGTACTTTATTATTAGTTTCAGGCTCATAATTTGTTCCTGGCATGACCTTCGTTTCCTGAAACCCCCCTGATATTCCCCAATCATCGGATCCACTTGCGGATTTAACTTACTCAAGAGCGCCCTAGAAAAGATCTTGTAACTTACGGACAACAGGGAGATCCCCCTGTAGTTGTTGACTTCCGTTCTTGGACCTTTCTTGTGCAAAGGGTGTATAATTGCAGTCCTCCACTCATCTGGAATTCTCTCCTCCATCCAAATATCTATCATCAGCTTCGTAACCCTCTTCCTGAAGTCCTCCCCAGTCAACTTCCACATCTCCGCTAGCATCCTCACATGATGCTTTGTTGTTCTTGAGGGCCGCTATGATATCATCTATTTCTTCGTCATCTGGGAGATCCGACTCCATTCGCTCCACAGGACTTTTCCAGGTTATCATTTTCTCCTGTGGTTCTTGGCAGTTGATCAGGTCCTCAAAGTATTCAGCAAAGATGTTACAATTTTTCTCACTAGTTTGCGCCAAGGTCCCCATTCTTTCTCCTCAGCATCACAACAGTTATATATTTTATATATATATATATATATATATATATATATATATATATATATATTAGTATATTACATTTGTAATATAATATATTAGTATGTATTTTATTATTTAATAAGATTGTTATGCTCTTATTCTTTTTTATTTTATTTTTTTTATATGAGATTAACATTTAAGCTTAAAAATATGTTAAATTTTTACAATTTAAACGGAATTCCGCCTTAAAAAAAATAGTGTTTACGATCAACATATTTGGTTAAAACAGTACGAAGCGTAAATAGCAAATGAATATATCTTAAAATAATAATATTAAATTTTTCGAGAGGATAGAAAAATATAGTAGTTCTCTTTTTCTTGTGTTTATTTTAGTCCTATATGTATAAATTAAGGAGCCTGCTACAACTACGCCGCTAGTTCCTGTAGAATCCGTAAATTTTGTGGCTTTATTGTGAAGTATATAAGTTCATTCAATATCCAGTTTCTTACTAAGTATATAAATGCTTTAAATATTTTTTAAATTCAAAGAGATTAGAATTCTAAAAATATGACTGGTCAGTTCCCTAATAGATATTTAAAGCTATTGAATCTGATTTAGGAATAAGAGGACAAGAGTTAATTCGTATTGTGTACAATACCATAATAAAAAAAAATTGACTTTCTTATTGTATGAGATATTAGTTAATTACATAAGTATATAAGTGCATTATTTTTGTGATGGTGTGCATTTAATATACGAAAAACGCTATACCTTAAAAAATACTGAAAATAATTTATCAAAAAGGTTTATTTATACCTTTACAATTAAATAATATTGAGTAGAAATTTATGGAGCGCGTCTTCAAAGTTAAATAAGTACCAAAATAATATTTATTTTAAAATATAAATAAAATAACTGGATTTTTTTTTTGCTATAATATAATTACATGAAATTTTGTTTAGGCGTTCATATTGATTTGAAATCTTATAGCAATAATTATTTGTAAAGCTTTTACCAATTTAATAGTTTAAATCCCTTTGTTTTGCAGTATTCTTACAAAAGTGTTAGGTGTATAAATATTATACTATGAGTGCAGACGAATTGTATTTTATATTATTATTTTCTTTCCGTGGTAAAAATATTTTATTACCCCTTTTTTATTTTTGAGGATTATAGATTGTTAGGTCCCCCTATTATTTATTTTCAAGTGTAATAGCAGCTCGAATTTTTTCACGAGATTGGATTTAACTTGGACGAAACAGGTTAATTAAAATCAACTCACAATGCAGTGTCGTTTATGCTTGGTAATTTTTATAATGTTTTCATTAATTTATTTGTTATTAATAATTTTCTTTTTTTACCTAAAAATCGAAAATAATTTTTTTTTTATGAAAACGGTTTCTCTCGTTTCATGCAACATCTCTTTATGCAACCAGCTAGCTGTTTTATTTTATTTTATTTTATTTTTTAATCAAGCAGCTTATTGAAGATTCCGTCTTTATTTTTTTTCTACTTTCATTTTTATGAATGATTTCTATTTATCTTTTGAAATCTTAACAACAGATTTATATAAATGTAACATTTGGCGAGTGACATTATAGCTATTATCCATTAAAAAAGTACCGTCAACTGGGGTGACCGTCCATTTTTAAAGTTGCAAACAAAATTTCGTTATCTGTAGACAGATTTTCCAGAAAAAAAAAATCATCCCAATTGTGCGACAGTGAACTGAAACTACTGGTGTATTGTTTTTTCTTTTAAACGTCTTATAATTCGAATTTCCAAATAAAAAATCTGGTCAACTCTTAATCTTTTTAGGAGGAGAGGAGAGTGAGTGAGAGGGGAATCGTTTCTATGATTTTCGATCGGTTTAGGCTTCTATTTTCTATTCATCTCTCATAAAAAAAAAAAAAATTGTAAAAAACCTGTCATTGAAAATTATACGGCCCATCACTCTCACCCAATGTTCTGTTTTTGCCTCCTAACACAACCCCTGAAATGCAGTTTCTTGGCGGCCATAATCAAACGATTTAAGACATTTAACGCAAGGTAGTAGTGATTTGGCAGCATTGAGCATGGGAATCATCTTTCTCAAAATGAAGAAACTACCATAACTTTCCGAATGTTTAGCGGTATCCTAACTGACGAGAAAATATTGACTCCGTTTGAAAAGGAGATGAAGAAAAAATTGATGTGCTAACGATTAGTTTTAAAATGGTGAAATAATACATCTACAACGTGCGTCTTAATTTTAATTAACAATTTAAATTAAGACAGTGCAGCTCGAAGTACAGTCGGGTCTTAAAAATCTAGACGTCCGTCATGTTGGGGTTATGATTCTGATTTTTTTTTTTTTTTTTTCCGACTTGTAATTCTATTCTGTCTTTTTAATTTATAACGATTCAAGGCTAGTAAAAACGTTTTTTTATAATTAGTATTTATATTATTTCATAACCTTCTTCTCAGTTTAGCATTATACTCATTTGATGCACCTGTATTTGCTTTTTAATCCATTTCCTTTTTATATATCTTTATTTTTCTAGCGATTATCGGTGGATATCGATATATGGTTTTGCGATATCGCAAAATATCGAATATCGATATTTTCCTTTCGATGTTCCAACCCTAGTTCAGATTCCCTTTGTGGGAATTTGGGTGGGAAGATTCCCTGAAAATATAAAATTGATTAAATAAAAGAATTTTTTTTAAACAATCATACTAACATAATACTTGAATAATTACACTGAAAGAAGACTTCAAAAATAATGATGGGCCAAAGAAAGACTTTAATAAACACATTTTAATAGTTGGGCTTCTGTCATTCCAAAAAGCTCTTAGACCTCAAATATCAGGTCAATAGACACAATAGGGGATCTACAAATGAACTATATGTGTTGGCAGAAAAAAAAACTTTTACAACTTAATCTCTTGTTTAATGTTCGTTCTAATAAAAATATATTTTTTTGAGTTGTGAACCTTTCATTCTATAATATTGAGAATAATCTTGTTTAAAATGGAATGTTTTTTCTTGGAGAGTATATTGGCTTTGTGTGCAATGTCTGTGCAATCTATGATCGTCTCATCTAAAATTTTAAGAAATCTAAATGTTTTTCTCTTTTCAGATGTTCGCAATGAGATTTCTATGTCTCCATCTATACAAAATTTTAGTGTTTTTTTGCCATGTAAATGTAGCACTGATTTCTTTCCCTTGAGTTCTACTGCAAAGAAATCTCCATCTAGCATTGCTGTCTTGTTGACTGGTTCAGAGGGGGTGTGAGGGAGAACAGTCGATCCACATTCGTCCTCTTCGCACTCCTGCTCGTGTAAGGACGGGTGTACTAATCCCTCAAGTATACTTTCTTTTCAAAGTAATCAGTATACTTTCTTTTCAAGATAATCATTTTTTTTTTTTTGTGAGTGCGAGTTCACTTTGTTTACCTAGTTTTTAAATTTTAATTATACGAATTAAACAAAAACAACAGTCAATTGCCAATCTTCTTTATAGACCTAAATAAACTGTTTAGCTAATTTAAATTATCTTTTGTTCAGGAAGGCTGCAAAACTAAAATTTAACACCACTTAAAATGGTCTGATTGATTGTCTGTTAAAGAAAGCAGCTGTTTGGAATGATAAGAAATTCTCAGGACGCCAAATACTCAGTAATGCCAAGATTACATCTGGGAAGATTGATCCGGTACATTGCGGACATATGGTAGCACATTATTCAAAAAATTTTGAATACTGATTTTTTTTTTATTAAATATTTGGCCAAGTTACCTCAGGGTGTAGTGTCACTAGTTGACGGATCCTAGCCAAATAAAAACGAGCCTAAATATTTAAAAAAATCGTTTGAAAGTACGTTTATTTCCAAAACCGGCCTTGAACAGTATTTTATTTTGTTCCAGGATGGTCCCAGATTACAAGTTTATTTTATTACAAACCGTGCCTCAAAGCATAGTAAAGTGTGACATAAATTGTTATTTTCTTTCCAAAAACGGCCCTAATTGTCTAATCTATCTACAAGTGGTTCTCTCTTC
>OX411309.1:53326280-53498780 GCA_948150685.1 Rhaphigaster nebulosa
AAAAATCATAATTAAGAATAGACGTTCAATATTAACCATCTGTAAATTCACAACTAATTGGGATTAGTTATAAAAATTATAATTATAGTTTGTCTTAATTAACACTGTAATAATCACGATTAATCATAATTAAAAGGAATCATATACGATCATCATTATTGTTATATTTAGTAGCAGATTAAATGTAACTTCTGGAAGACATTTCTTTTAGCCTGGTTCGTTGCATGACGTTGTAAAAACTGCCATGATGTTATCTATCACCTGATGCGAAATCTGGAACGCGCCATACCCAGTTTCCCGCCCGTGAAGTGAATTTTATCAAGAATTTCGCCCTTCATTTGGTATTGACGACGTATAAATATACTGATATATATAAATATATATATATATATATATATATATATATATATATATATATATATATATGTGTGTGTGTGTGTGTATGTTTATATGTAAATATGTCCTTTTTGTTGTCAGGTTTATAATTACGCCATATGTGAGTTATAAAGATACACCCTTCTTCACCTGAGAGCTGCGTATATTTAGGTCTGACTGCTCCTGCAAGTATTGACCGGTTTTGGTTTTATTACCGCCACTAGTTTGGGAACCGGTTATCAGCCTCACCATACTATCTCGCCACTTCACCCTTCATTTCATTTAACTTTTATCATTTCTTTATATATATATATATATATATATATATATATATATATATATATATATATATATATATATATATATATATTAATGGGAGTAGAACGAATAGCAAGGAATCTTTTTAATCCATTCTATCTTGGGACGTGCCAGCCTATAATTGCAAAGCAAGCAGATTCAACAGCTTTAAATATCTATTGGAATGGAACTGACCAGTCTTATTTTTAGGATTCTAATCTCTTTGAATTTAAAAATTATTTAAAGCATTTAGTAAGCATATGTTCTTATGATTATGTTACTAAATAAACTGATATTAAATGAACTTATATACTTCACAATAAAGCCACGTAATTCACGGATTCTACAGGAACTAGCAGCGTAGTAGTAGCAGGCTCCTTAATTTATACATATAGGACTAAAATAACACAAGAAAAAGAGAACTACTATATTTTTCTATCGTCTCGAAAAATTTAATATTATTATTTTAAGATATATTAATTTGCAATCTGCGCTTCGTAGCGTTTTAACCAAATATGTTGACCGCAAGCACTATTTTTGTAAGGCGAAATTCCGTTTAAATTGTAAACGGACATATTTATTTATTTAACGGACATGTAACATATTTTTAAGCTTAAAATATGTTAATGTTAACCTCAAATAAAAAAAAAAAACAAAAAAAAGGCATAACAAGCTCATTAAATAATAAAATAGATACTAATATATTAATATTATATATATATATATATATATATATATATATATATATATATATATACATTTTATACATATTATATATGTATATAATATAATATAATGTATATAAAAAAAAATTAGCTATTATAAAATTATATATATGTGTGTGTGTGTGTGTGTGTGTGTGTGTGTGTGTGTGTGTGTGTGTGTGTGTGTGTGTGTGTGTGTGTGTGTGTGTGTGTGTGTGTGTGTGTGTGTGTGTGTGTGTGAGTGTGTATATATAATTTTATATATATATGTGTGTGCGTGCGTGTGTGTGTGTAAATATGTCCTTTTTGTTGTCAGGTTTATTATTACGCCATTTGTGAGTTATAACAATACACCCACCTGAGGGCTGCGTATAGGTCTGATTGCTCCTGCAAGTATTGACCGGTTACGGTTTTACGACCGCCACTAGTTTGGGAACCGGTTATCAGCCTCACCATACTATCTCCCTCCTTCACCCTTCATTTCATTTAACTTTTATCATATCTTTTCCTCCTCCGCACACCGAATTCTGTTTGAATTATATTTTGATAACACGATACTCTAAAGGTTTAAAGATTATTTTCTACAGTTGTGCGTGATATGCGGGTGTTAAATTTCAACGTTAATCCATTTTAAAATTTATTGGACGAATATATGAAAATAATATTATAAAATTGTAAATATTATAACTAGCATCAGAAGTAAAAATAGTAAAATTCTGTTACTTTTTGTAATAAAAAGCTTTATTCATTCATATGAAAATATATTTTATTTTTTAACTGCCGAATTCTAATAAGTTCAAGAGATTGTTTCAAACTACAACTCACCTCTTCCACTATAGTCCTCATTTTCTGTATTTGTAGTTAATGAATTTCGATGTTCCCGGCATTTATGTTTGAAAGTTCCGTTTATTTTATCGAAAATATGGAAGAGCAATAAATTATAGGTAATACAAAAAATTACCGCAGCCTTATCGATTATCCAGAAGGTATATTGTTCATATTTTTCTGTTCTATTTATATCCCTTAAACAGGGGATGAACCCAAAAGTGCAATCGAATAGAATTCCGGTTCCTCGCCAAAATCTCAGATACAATACATTTTTTTGGCACAGTTTTAGTTACTCATAAAAACATGGAATTCTATTATTTATTTTACATAGTAATGTATAACTATCTATTACATAAATCCATTTAAAATTATTAGAATCAATTATATTAAATTAGGTACCAAAGAAAATTGTTATACACGGCATTTCCCTTGTAATTTACACAATAATAAAATTTTTTAAAAAATTCATATTGATACTAGCTGTAAAATGGATCGAATAATACCTAAACCATCAAGATCGAATCACTTGTCCAACATTTATGGGATAAATTCCTTTCCAACAATTTTTCAATTGATTCAAAATTTGAAAATTAATTTAGTCTCATTCGATGCACGCAAAAATCTTCTGAATTTGGTAAGAATTTTTATTTATTTCTAAGATAAAATGTAGCCATTATAAACTTCTTCACCATACTCCATATTGGTCAACGTTTAGAATTTATGTACATTTTTAGGACCTCCTTTTCATTTGCTTTTGATACGAAAAATAAAAACAATTAATTATCAATGATATGTATAAACCTGAAAATATGATTACCAACAGAGTTCATTTATTGTTCATTCATGTTCTGATTTCGACCACTTAATTTTGATAAAACTATCACCAGGAATTTTAAAAGTGTAAAATTCTAGGGAATCACTTCTGGTTCTAATTCCCAGTTATTTTTTTATTTTATTTTGCCAGCATTTCAACTGTTGATGTCAGCAGTCGTATAACACCTAGTTTGATTGTTATGTTAGTATGCTGTAATAATTATTAATTTAATTTTATTAATTATTATTATTTATTAATCCTTTTATTAATTATCTAGGATTATTTATTAATCCTTCCGGTAATTTTATTGGCCCATAAATTTTCCTCAAGATCTTCCTCTCTATTCCCAAAAGTTTCTTTAAGCCAGGAAGAGAAGCGGTCTCCATTCCATACAGAATAACCGGTTTGACTACTGTATTTTAGTGTCTTATTTTTGCTCTTATTGAAAGACCCTTTTTACAGTATAGGATACTGTTGGCAAAGCTGAGTCTTTCCATCTTGACCAACCTCTCCTCCATAACCTTTCTCTCGGACCCATTACTACAAATAATTTCCCCTAAATACTTGAAGCTATTTGTGATTCTCATTTCCCCATACTTTGTTTTAACTGCTTTTTCCCGAAAGTTTCGATCCGTAGTCATCAACTCCGTTTTTTCGAACGATATTTGCAAACCCACTCTTTCCGCTACTTCTTTTAGGGTGTTCAACTGCCCTATTGCTTCATCCGCAGATTCTGCCAGGAGGGCCAGATCATCAGTATACGCCAGACAACTTACTTTGACGTTATTCTTTTTGGTTCCTAATTTTGCCCCCGCGCTATTTTTGAGCCATAACTCCTTCGTTACTCTATCTAGCACTATATTGAAGAGTACTGGAGACAGACAATCCCCCTGCCTGAGCCCCGTTCTGACCAGAAAGGGCCCACTGATGACTCCTTGGAATTTCACTTTCGAGGTCGTGTTGGTCAGCGTTTGCTCAACCAGCCTCCTTGTCTTTCCATCTACTCCATATCTTCCAGGATTCCCAGTAAAGCCCTCCTATCCACAGAATCGTAGGCCTCCTTAAAGTCCACAAAGGAGATATAAAGATTCTTGTTCGTCCTAGATTTGTAGTACTTTATTATTAGTTTCAGGCTCATAATTTGTTCCTGGCATGACCTTCGTTTCCTGAAACCCCCCTGATATTCCCCAATCATCGGATCCATTTGCGGATTTAACTTACTCAAGAGCGTCCTAGAAAAGATCTTGTAACTTACGGACAACAGGGAGATCCCCCTGTAGTTGTTGACTTCCGTTCTTGGACCTTTCTTGTGCAAAGGGTGTATAATTGCAGTCCTCCACTCATCTGGAATTCTCTCCTCCATCCAAATATCTATCATCAGCTTCGTAACCCTCTTCCTGAAGTCCTCCCCAGTCAACTTCCACATCTCCGCTAGCATCCTCACATGATGCTTTGTTGTTCTTGAGGGCCGCTATGATATCATCTATTTCTTCGTCATCTGGGAGATCCGACTCCATTCGCTCCACAGGACTTTTCCAGGTTATCATTTTCTCCTGTGGTTCTTGGCAGTTGATCAGGTCCTCAAAGTATTCAGCAAAGATGTTACAATTTTTCTCACTAGTTTGCGCCAAGGTCCCCATTCTTTCTCCTCAGCATCACAACAGTTATATATTTTATATATATATATATATATATATATATATATATATATATATATATTAGTAATTACATTTGTAATATAATATATTAGTATGTATTTTATTATTTAATAAGATTGTTATGCTCTTATTCTTTTTTATTTTATTTTTTTTATATGAGATTAACATTTAAGCTTAAAAATATGTTAAATTTTTACAATTTAAACGGAATTCCGCCTTAAAAAAAATAGTGTTTACGATCAACATATTTGGTTAAAACAGTACGAAGCGTAAATAGCAAATGAATATATCTTAAAATAATAATATTAAATTTTTCGAGAGGATAGAAAAATATAGTAGTTCTCTTTTTCTTGTGTTTATTTTAGTCCTATATGTATAAATTAAGGAGCCTGCTACAACTACGCCGCTAGTTCCTGTAGAATCCGTAAATTTTGTGGCTTTATTGTGAAGTATATAAGTTCATTCAATATCCAGTTTCTTACTAAGTATATAAATGCTTTAAATATTTTTTAAATTCAAAGAGATTAGAATTCTAAAAATATGACTGGTCAGTTCCCTAATAGATATTTAAAGCTATTGAATCTGATTTAGGAATAAGAGGACAAGAGTTAATTCCTATTGTGTACAATACCATAATAAAAAAAAATTGACTTTCTTATTGTATGAGATATTAGTTAATTACATAAGTATATAAGTGCATTATTTTTGTGATGGTGTGCATTTAATATACGAAAAACGCTATACCTTAAAAAATACTGAAAATAATTTATCAAAAAGGTTTATTTATACCTTTACAATTAAATAATATTGAGTAGAAATTTATGGAGCGCGTCTTCAAAGTTAAATAAGTACCAAAATAATATTTATTTTAAAATATAAATAAAATAACTGGATTTTTTTTTTTGCTATAATATAATTACATGAAATTTTGTTTAGGCGTTCATATTGATTTGAAATCTTATAGCAATAATTATTTGTAAAGCTTTTACCAATTTAATAGTTTAAATCCCTTTGTTTTGCAGTATTCTTACAAAAGTGTTAGGTGTATAAATATTATACTATGAGTGCAGACGAATTGTATTTTATATTATTATTTTCTTTCCGTGGTAAAAATATTTTATTACCCCTTTTTTATTTTTGAGGATTATAGATTGTTAGGTCCCCCTATTATTTATTTTCAAGTGTAATAGCAGCTCGAATTTTTTCACGAGATTGGATTTAACTTGGACGAAACAGGTTAATTAAAATCAACTCACAATGCAGTGTCGTTTATGCTTGGTAATTTTTATAATGTTTTCATTAATTTATTTGTTATTAATAATTTTCTTTTTTTACCTAAAAATCGAAAATAATTTTTTTTTTATGAAAACGGTTTCTCTCGTTTCATGCAACATCTCTTTATGCAACCAGCTAGCTGTTTTATTTTATTTTATTTTATTTTTTAATCAAGCAGCTTATTGAAGATTCCGTCTTTATTTTTTTTCTACTTTCATTTTTATGAATGATTTCTATTTATCTTTTGAAATCTTAACAACAGATTTATATAAATGTAACATTTGGAGAGTGACATTATAGCTATTATCCATTAAAAAAGTACCGTCAACTGGGGTGACCGTCCATTTTTAAAGTTGCAAACAAAATTTCGTTATCTGTAGACAGATTTTCCAGAAAAAAAAAATCATCCCAATTGTGCGACAGTGAACTGAAACTACTGATGTATTGTTTTTTCTTTTAAACGTCTTATAATTCGAATTTCCAAATAAAAAATCTGGTCAACTCTTAATCTTTTTAGGAGGAGAGGAGAGTGAGTGAGAGGGGAATCGTTTCTATGATTTTCGATCGGTTTAGGCTTCTATTTTCTATTCATCTCTCATAAAAAAAAAAAAAAATTGTAAAAAACCTGTCATTGAAAATTATACGGCCCTTCACTCTCACCCAATGTTCTGTTTTTGCCTCCTAACACAACCCCTGAAATGCAGTTTCTTGGCGGCCATAATCAAACGATTTAAGACATTTAACGCAAGGTAGTAGTGATTTGACAGCATTGAGCATGGAAATCATCTTTCTCAAAATGAAGAAACTACCATAACTTTCCGAAGGTTTAGCGGTATCCTAACTGACGAGAAAATGTTGACTCCGTTTGAAAAGGAGATGAAGAAAAAATTGATGTGCTAACGATTAGTTTTAAAATGGTGAAATCATACATCTACAACGTGCGTCTTAATTTTAATTAACAATTTAAATTAAGACAGTGCAGCTCGAAGTATAATCGGGTCTTAAAAATCTAGACGTCCGTCATGTTGGGGTTATGATTCTGATTTTTTTTTTTTTTTTCCGACGTGTAATTCTATTCTGTCTTTTTAATTTATAACGATTCAAGGTTAGTAAAAACGTTTTTTTATAATTAGTATTTATATTATTTCATAACCTTCTTCTCAGTTTAACATTATACACATTTGATGCACCTGTATTTGCTTTTTAATTCATTTCCTTTTTATATATCTTTATTTTTCTAGCGATTATCGGTGGATATCGATATATGGTTTTGCGATATCGCAAAATATCGAATATCGATATTTTCCTTTCGATGTTCCAACCCTAGTTCAGATTCCCTTTGTGGGAATTTGGGTTGGAAGATTCCTGTGTGGGAAGATTCCCTGAAAATATAAAATTGATTAAATAAAAGAATTTTTTTGTAAACAATCATAGACTAGAATTACTAACATAATACTTGAATAATTACACTGAAAGAAGACTTAAAAAATAATGATGGGCCAAAGAAAGACTTTAATAAACACATTTTAATAGTTGGGCTTCTGTCATTCCAAAAAGCACTTAGCCCTCAAATATCAGGTCAATAGACACAATAGGGGATCTACAAATGAACTATATGTGTTGGCAGAAAAAAAAAACTTTTAGAACTTAATCTTTGTTTAATGTTCGTTCTAATAAAAATATATTTTTTTGAGTTGTGAACCTTTCATTCTATAATATTGAGAATAATCTTGTATAAAATGGAATGTTTTTTCTTGGAGAGTATTTTGGCTTTGTGTGCAATGTCTGTGCAATCTATGATCGCCTCATCTAAAATTTTAAGAAATCTAAATGTTTTTCTCTTTTCAGATGTTCGCAATGAGACTTCTATGTCTCCATCTATACAAAATTTTAGTGTTTTTTTGCCATGTAAATGTAGCACTGATTTCTTTCCCTTGAGTTCTACTGCAAAGAAATCTCCATCTAGCATTGTTGTCATGTTGACTGGTTCAGAGGAGGTGTGAGGGGGATCAGTCGATCCACATTCGTCCTCTTCGCACTCCTGCTGTGTAAGGACGGGTGTACTAATCCCTCAAGTATACTTTCTTTTCAGTATACTAAGTAATCAGTATACTTTATTTTTAAGATAATCATTTTTTTTTTTGTGAGTGCGAGCTGACTTTGTTTACCTAGTTTTAAATTTTAATTATACGAATTAAACAAAAACAATAGCCAATTGCCAATCTTCATTATAGACCTAAATAAACTGTTTAGTTAATTTAAGTTATCTTTTGTTCAGGAAGGCTGCAAAACTAAAATTTAACACCACTTAAAATGGTCTGATTGATTGTCTGTTAAAGAAAGCAGCTGTTTGGAATGATAAGAAATTCCCAGGACGCCAAATACTCAGTAATGCCAATGTTACATCTGGGAAGATTGATCAGGTACATTGCGGACATATGGTAGCACATTATTCAAAAAATTTTGAATACTGATTTTTTTTTTTTTAAATATTTGGCCAAGTTACCTCAGGGTGTAGTGTCACCCTAGTTGACGGATCCTAGCCAAATAAAAACGAGCCTAAATATTTTAAAAAATCGTTTGAAAGTACGTTTATTTCCAAAACCGGCCTTGAACAGTATTTTATTTTGTTCCAGGATGGTCCCAGATTACAAGTTTATTTTATTACAAACCGTGCCTCAAACCATAGTAAAGTGTGACATAAATTGTTATTTTTTTTCCAAAAACGGCCCTAATTGTTTAATCTATCTACAAGTGGTTCTCTCTTCTGTGCTTTTTTTTCTAAATGGTATTAATTTCTTATTTTAAACCGCGTTGTTTTTCTATGTTTGATAAAGCGTTCTTAAAAATTGGTAAAACTGATCCGTTCAGATCACTCAACCTAACCAAAATTTTTCATCAACCATTTATTTATCACTGACTTTCGATGTTCGTTTTGGTGTTGTATAGTTCTTTTTTTTTAATTTTGTGAAGAGGCTAAAAAATAAATAATTTAATTATGAAAGAGAAGGAAGACATTTGAAAATGAGTGAATCTCTTGTCGTGAGCGTAAGAAAAAAATATTCTCAGCCAGTACAGTGGGCTAAAATTCTTGAATGATGTGAAAGGCAAATCATGGAAAGACGATAATGATTTGGATTTATACACTAATCTTTCTCAAGGAATCCAATGGTGCGATTATCTTTTTCCAAAACGAACCTAAATAAAAAAAAAGGTATCAAAAAGTGGTATACAAATATTTCATCAACTATTTCTTTATCAATGACTGTCGATTCTGTATTCATTTTGGTGTTGTGTAGAAGTTTTTTTTTTTTAATTTTGTGTGTTTTAAAAAGAAATACCAGTTTTATTTGATTTGTAACTATTTTACAATACGTTTGTTGTTTTTTTTAAAGGAATTTTACTAAACTTATGTTAAGTATTTTAAATATAAATTAATCAAAAATATTTTTTAACTTTTTCATTCGAGTAAATAAAAAATAAATTGATCATATAATATGTACCAATATAATAAAGAAAAACAAAATTTTTAAGGTGGAAATTTTTTTCTATTTTTCATTCCAAAGCTTATCCCATTTCTTCTTTCCGAAACGAACCCTAATCAACCTTCTTTGTTCTAAAACCGGCCTTTAATTATAAGTTTAATTAGCTAAAGTAATAATTTAAGTTTAATTCGCTCCAAAAGTGGCCCTATATAAAATTTAAAAGCTGTTTAATTAATATTAAAATAATCAACGATTTCTAGAAATATGTGTCATAAATGGAAACAATTTTCTTTTTTTACATTTGTATTGATATCACTATTGGAATAGAAAACTGTTTTTCCCGTTTCGTGAACATTTGTCAATGATGATTAGGGTTCATTTTGGAAAAATGAAAGCGACTCGTATGGTATTCATATTTTATCGGCATTAAAACATTTGGATACTACCTCGAAATGTGTGAAGTGGTACTTAAACGTTAAACAAGTGGCAGCCGACCTTGCGGTGCAAGCCGATAAGGCGACCTAGAGCGAGGACTGGTGTTTCTCATTATCTTTTGGTAATGAAATTGTTATTGTCATCCTTTTTGCAGAAAAAAATTAAGATAAAACATAAAATTAGTGAGTTGTTTTCTTCTGTAAAAAAATTAGTTTAAAGAAAATCGATAGTGGGCTTGAAATTTGAAGATATGATTCCATATTTTTGATTGAACGTTCTGATCTTTATTGAAATTATTCAAAAAAAAAAAAATCTTTGACCTTCTTTTCTTTTCTTTTTTTAAGTTTAACAGAGGTTTTTTTAATTATTCGAGAAATTCGTAGCTCGAATTTTTACCCCGCGAAATCTTGTACCCTGCACAACACTAGTACTGAACTGTACATATGTTTTTGTCCCTTTTTAATTTGATTATGGAGTATTCTCGAACCGTGCGGGCTAGAACCTTCTCGAATAATCGAGTTGGAACCTTTTCAACAATCGATCACGGCCAACTATATCATCATGTCAGTCGTTTTCTCGATTCACTAAATAACCAGATAATATATATTCCATTAAATACATTTCATTATATATTTACTATACAATCATGTGAATCGTTTTCTTGTCTCACTAAATAACCAGGTCACAATGTGTATTCCATTAAATACATTTTATTATATAGTTATTTATATATTTAACTATTTCGAATATATAATGGAAGAAAATTTACAGAATGTTATCTAATAATTTATTTTTCGAAATTTGATTAGGTCTCGTTTGATTTGGTTGATAGAGGAAATAAAGGCAGATTGAGATAATCTGCATACCAAATGATGTTTTTTAAATCGTGACGTTCGTGAAGTTTACTTGAAACATTTTGAGGGAACAAAATTTGCTTTACTGTAAAATTTTAAAGCTTTACAGATAGGCGAATCGGGAGTCATTTTTATTTTTTTGTTTTGTCCGGAATTGTGTGAGTTGATTATTTTTATTTGGAGCATTCCTCATTTGGATCAGAGAGAAAACTTAATAAATTTTATGGATTGTTTATTACATTTTTATGAAAAAACAAACTAATGACTGTTGAAATGCCAAAGAATCATTGTCAAATGCACATTAAAGAAATTATCAATACTTTAGCTTTACCCTCACTATTTTACTGAATTATAGTGTAGTAAACATAGTTTATTAACAAATAAGCTAGATTAAATAAAATTTTGCTAACTTCTTCGTAATATAATGGTGCTAGCTGGTGCACAGTTTTAATACTATGCACGTAATATCACTGGGGTCGATCAAATGAGGTCATCGTCCTCTGAGCAATTTTTCTTTCCAAATTGTTCGCTCCTTAGACAAACATTTTAACCTACTTATCAGAATTTTGATATTTGTTTAAAATATTTTGGATGTATCCAATGAATATGATTTGTTGTTAGACTAGTTGTTACTGTTAGTTGTTACTGACGCTCCCAAATTAGATGATTAAATATCGTATTAAATGTTTTCCATTTTTAATAAGTCGCTTTATTATTTGTATAAGCATTTTGCATATTATATATATATATATATATATATATATATATATATATATATATATATATATATATATATATTATATTATATTATATTATATTATATTATATTAATGTGACTATGGCCCATTTACGGTATTCATGTGTACATATTTATATTTTTTATTTAATAATTTTACAAAATAAAAAAAATATAATTGAAAATATTACCTGGGTTACTTTTTATTATCTTACGATATTATAATACACATATACAGCCTTAAATATGCAACCGTAGATTTAATAAAATATCTTGAATAAAGATATTAATGAACTGATGTGTACGATTCGGTTTTTAAGTTTACTTAAGAAACTTATTATTTAAGTTATTTTTAATCTAGGAGCTTCCTCTAAGTCTCTCAAAACTTAAAGGATCTCTAATATTCTATAAAAAGGAAAAGTCCCTAGACCCTCCAAAGTGGGCCTCTAGCCTCTTATACGGGTCCTGAATATGGTTCGGTGGGTCATAAGTAGATTTCGGTTCAATATATTCTCCTTTTTTCATGAGGCTCTTTATTATCAGTAGTATCTTAACATTTATTTAAAAAATATGTTTAATTATTACTTTTCTACTTTTTATTTTTCATAAATATGTTAATTTAAGATATTATTATGATGTAGTCGTATCACCTTCAAATATCGAAATAATTTTCACTTTTCTTTTTTTTAAGTTCTGGGATTATTTCTATCATTTAACTCTCAGTTCAGAAAATCTATTATGGTTTATGTTTGTGAATAATTTATATGAGTAGTTGAATTTCAAAGCGTTTCTTGTGTATTTTACGAAGTCTTTAGATAATCGCAAAAATATTGCTGTGTATACATATAAATTTAACTCTTCTTATGACTTTAAAATTAAATGTTTTTAGATGTTTTATAGACGAACGAAGAGTTCGAATAGAATAAATAATAGTACAGACTGATTTTTTAAATTCAATTTTTTGGATTTTACGGATCTTAGTAAAATGTATGCCTCTTCAGAAATTAATAGTTATACTTCTGTTAAATTTAAACAATTATAAAATAGAATAAATAACTATAATATTTATTAAATGTGATTTCGATAACCGAATTTCGTCTTTATTTTTTATTGGTGTTCCTCTTCCATAAGAAAGCCTGGGTTTCATTAAATCTCGATTGCCCTCGTGGAAACTGGGACATTTATACAATTTCTTCTTTGTAAGTGTGATGTAAGAATCGGAAGGTCGTTTGAAAATTATTTCTCAAGGTTGAACAGTATCATTGGGTTAGTTTTATTTTCTTGAACAGTAGTGAAAGAGATGTGGTGCAGATACATAAAGAACAGACTGTACTAAGACAATTAGCAATTTATCATAAATTTTTGGCAATAACTATCATATGTAGTTATTGTTAAATTATTGATTCAGTAATTAATTATAATTTATTAAACGATATAAATTAATCAGAAGTGTGTATTATTAAATATATTTAAATATATGCTGAGTGAGGAGAAATATATTAAATGAATAATATGAAACATATACGTTCTTCAAAATTTATGTACCTTTGAATTATCTACCTAGTTGTAAAATGATTCTTTAATGAATTGATAAATATGTCTTTTCGTAATACGTGTTGCATGATTCCTGGTTATTATACATAATCACTATAGGTATGTCGAAATAAGTAAACTTAAAATATTTAGTAATAAACATTGGAAAAAAAATATTTTTTTTAGTTCCTTTCCAGAATATGGATTTAGTTTGTTTGGCTTGTTACTGTTTTGTATAAGTTCTAATAATAAAATTGCTTCATCTACCTAGGTCCTTCATAAGATATGTCGGTCTCTTAATCAAATTTCGTTCAGGCTACATCCATGTGACTTTAAAGAACTATTCATGGACTTTTTAATTATAAATTATTAAATATTGTTATTCGCAGCTTCTCGCGCCATAGTGTTCAACGAAAAACTATCTTTCTGACTATGTGGTAACTACTCATAAAAAACTGCACTGCATTCTACTTGCTCATTCAGTTAAGATATTTATCACAATCGCCATTTCGAGTGGGATTATATAAACTCGCCTATTAATTTGTTGAATATTCAGTTATTAATCACATTTACCAAATTTAGCTATTAATATGTATAATAACTGGCAATTAAGCAAAATCATCAGTTTATTATATTTACGGTAACATGCAAATGTAACATTTGCAAATATGGCTGTGACTGTTTTAGTGGTTCATTCCCAATGATTGAAGCATTTTTTTGAAAAGGTCGTCAAATATATATATATATATATATATATATATATATATATATATATATATATATATATATATATATATATATATATATATATATATATATATCATGCACCGGTTTACTATGGTTGACAAACAGAAAATTTTATGAATGTATTTTTTTAGGATTAGGTTGTTAAGGTTTTTTATTTTTCAAATTCGTTGTTCAGCAGCCGTACTACTTCTTAAGGTTCAGTTACCATTGTTATAGGTCATCTCCTCCCCTCCCCTAAGTATCTCACCCACTACTCAATTTAAGGTCTCTCAGTCTAAAACATTGATTTAAATTAGAAAAAAAAAGTTTTTCTCTCTTTGTTTTTTTTTATGAACTCCACTCGTTCACTTTAATACCCCAACCGATCTCGATGAAATTTCTAATGTAAAGAGGGTTTAGCTGTCATCGGGAAACGAAAGAGTCTTACAAGACAAAGTAGAAAGATAACTCGAGTATCAGCCTGTCACATATTTATTGGCAACATTTCTTAGCCAAAAACATCTCGGCTACACTATCTTGATCCTAGAAACTTTCTCAACAGATGAAACTCGGGAGTGGGGTAGTTTAGTGTGTAAGGTTCTGGGTTCCAATACAAAATTCGAATCAGGCTGTGGTGGAATTTATTTTCAAATTAAATTTATTTATTTGTTAAATCAGCCTTCGTACGGTGTTATATATCAGTTAAGCCCAATTTTAGCCAGGCCACGTCCTCTCACAGCCGTGAAAAGAAAATTGATTTTCTGTTATATCAACTGTAAATTCCACTATCTAATGGGGTAGATGTCCCTTCAATTAGGTTTCGGTATAAACCGGCGATTGAGAATGAATGCTGGCCACCTCTTCTGTAGATGCACTACTGAGTCCAGGATCCTCTACGGCTCGTAAGTGGTACTGGTTTACATTATACTTGTATGCTTAGTTACATTTATTGAACGTTTAATCTAAAACTTTGAAACTCAATTCAGTAGCTGGACTAGTAAAGTAAATTATGTTTACTTATTAATATATATATATATATATATATCTCCTTATCTACGTCATGACTCTATTCCCTTTCCAGCCGATGCAGAGGAATAAAGGTCAGCCTAGAACTGCTTTTGAAACTTCAAAATCGAATCTAACACGAACTCGCCCCCTGCCACCAGGATATTTGGATTTTGTCCAAACAAGAGTTTTTGAGCTCTCTTTTCGGTTGTCAATAACCCCTTTGTTGTTGAAACGCTTCTTTTATTGTCTTTCGGCTGTTTTTTGTTCTCGGTGCGGAAGTAGACTATATCCAAGACAATAAATAATTCCAGCTCAAAAGGATCTTTTATCTCTCGACTAGCCTTTTCAAATCTGTATTTCTTTCATCCTACTATGCTGATAAAGCTTTATTTCTCGAAAACTGTAATATTCCAGAAAAAAAAATTCAATATCTGTTGTATTTAAATTATTATGTTTATTCCAATTTTTGCTTATTTATTCAATTTATCTTTAATTTTCCTTAAGTATTTCTAAAGTATAATTATTTAGTAACAATTGGATTCTGTCAAAGCCGGTTATTACTGATTTCTGATAGAAGAGCTCTTGATGTTACTAATATCTTATTTAATTATTTTTAACTTTATGAAGAAATTGTACACATGAGCAGAATTATTAATTCAACATTAATGCAACAATTGTCAATTCTAACTTTAGGTACAGATGAGCAAAATAAATATTTTTATTAACGCTTGCCGCTGTTAAAATATCCGAATTGTGATATTTCTCCTCCAACTTCTATTTCTGATGAATAGAATTTAAAAATATAGTTTTCATGCCAATTTTAAATAAAAAGGCAAGGTTGAACAAAAATTATAATAAAAAATACCACTCCTTAATAATTATAATTCCCAATCTGCTTCTGCTTTTAGCACACTCAACTTTATTAAAAAATTAATTAGAAATTTAATTAAATAATTTTACCTTAATTATTTGATTTCCGGAAGATCCTCTGTGTTACATTATAAAATTTAAAAGAAATAATAACCAAATATTATATGTTACAAAAAAAAGAGAAAAATAAATCAATTATGAATCCATAGGAACATGACAATAAACGGAATTAATTATTATTAATTAATCATCCAAAATATATATGTGTATAAATAAATATATATATTTATATATGTGTGTGTGTGTGTGTGTGTGTGTGTGTGTGTGTGTATTTATATATATAAATAGATAATATCGTCGTGTCAACTCAAAAATATCGAATGTGAAAATACATGTGATGGGTGAATGTCGAAAGCGAAGTGCGATTCGCTCTTAGAAATATTACTACCTTTCTTAGCGAATCACTCTTTCAACATTTAGTCACCGAGCGTTTCGTTGTTCTTGTTTTCTCCTTCGAAAATTTTCTGTTGACACGGCAATATACAAACATAAATATATACAAACCTATATGAAGTTTCGAACCTGGCTGTGGTAGAAAATTTAGTCACTCTTCTATCACCTTTGGAGAACTCATTTATAACGTAGCACTGCTTAGGGGAAACACCTGAAGGTTGGATGTGATCCTGGCTAGATCACCTCCTCCATGTTGTCTTCAGTGGCGTGCGCAGAGGGGGGATCAGGAGAATATATCCTTCCTATCTCGAAATGTACGAAAAATATAATTTTGCTACCCACCAACATAAGATTTGTATTTTGAGTCATATTATTGGTGATGTCACCAATTGTTATTGATCCAATTTTCATACTTATCCTTAAGCCTTAGGCCTAATTTAGTTATTTAGTTATCATATACATTCAGGTGGTTATTTGTCTTCTTCATATTAAATTCCACCAGACAGAAAAAAAATTAAATCTCCCTCCGAAATTTTTTTTTGCGTTCGCCCCTGGTTGTAGTGATATATTTTATATCCATAATATGTACGAGGTTAATAATTTTAAGTAAAAAAAAATGTATTTCTTTGAAATCGACCTCTCCGTAAGATTCAGCTTTTGCCACTGCTCCTCGCGCTGCCTCATTAATCCTGTAGAAGTATCTTGGGAAGCATCAGAGGCAATGAGTGTTTACATTCTGCTTATACTTGTCATACCTGCCATTGACGTTTTGACCTCGTGCCACGTTGAAACAGCATCAATTTCAGCATTAACTGTACGTCCATCATTGAAAATAAACGTCGAAAAATGAGGTGGATGATATCGATTTTGGCTTTTTTTTATGATTTTGATCACGTGAATGTCATGAAAGACTCTCACTTTCGTAATGTCTCAAAAAGTTTTTTAAGTAAACTCGTTGGTCCAATCTACCTGCATACTGCACCAAAAAATAATTTAAAAGTAAAGATAACATTGCGAAAAAAATAGGTAAAAGGCCAAAGTAAAGCTGTTCGGAGGCTACTGAGAAGTACAGCTGAATATAAACTCTCCCTTCTAATAAAACTTCTGGCACTTTGACTCCCGCAACAAAAACCGCCAACGTAGGGAGTACGGGGCGGTAGAAGCTGCTGCCCAATTTCATGCCCACTTCCCTGCTGCTCACTTCCACAGAAGTGGGCTGAATGTAATTGAGGGATGACAAGAGTGAATGGACAATTTTGACGAGAAGATAACTTAGCATTTTATACCATTGCGGGTGTGAACCACAAAACTACTTAGATTTTTTCCCACTGTGATGTCAATAAAATTTGCTTTCTACCGGTTGTTGGATTAATAGAGTTTTGCAATAGCTATTGGTTTTTAAACGAAAGAAAAAAAATATATTTAAGGAAGAAGTTGGTCGGGAGATGCGGTCAAAGACTAACACATTAACTAACACACAATAAGTAAGACTTATTTATTTTGTGTCTACGTTTCGGCCTAAGTTTTAGGCCAGATAAAAATATATGAATTATAAAAAGAAAAATATGACACTATATATTATATAAAATGAAAAAGTAAAGTTAAGTGAAAATAGTAAAAGAAAGATTATGAATTACATGAAACAATGAAGTACACAATACATGATATGATAAAATATATGAACACTATTAATTAAAATGACTATTGGTTTGAATATTTGGAAGTATATAAAGCATATCAAGTTAATTAAGATATTGTAAGTTTTGTAAAGGATTACATTGATGTTAAAATTGTTAATAAGTGACTAATAAAAATAATAACAATGTAAAAATTAATTAAAATTAAAATAACGCGTTATTTACACAGGATATATAGTAAAATATATGAAACCTATTAATTAAAAAGACAACTGGTATGTCATTTTATTTAATACATTCATATTAATGTCATATGTCATTTTACATACATACTAGTTGTCTTTTTAATTTATAGGTTTCATTTGTTACTGTTATTGGTACTGCCTCTGTCGTTTTCAATGTTATTTTGTTTTTTTCTTTTAGCCCTGGCGATGGTCTAAAATTTAGGCCGAAACGTTGGCATAAAATAAATAAGTCTTACTTATTAATGTGTTAGTCTTTGACCGCACCCTCCGATCAACTTCTTTCTCAAGTATTTCTACGGTCAATCAAACTCACTCCGAAAGAAAATAAAGTGAGGGATCAGTTAAAACCTATTCACTCTTCATATTCACAGTAATATTCACATCACAGACATATTCACTCTTCATGCTCACAGTAAGCACATATAACTAATTACTATTTAGACTTTGATAAAAAATGGAAGTAATAGGTGTTGCGGTTCACACTCATATTTATATTAACTTTATATAATAATTTTTATCGTTAGTCACCCTTTGTGAATTATATCAGCTAATTAAACTTGACAATCACTTAAATTTCTCTGTTAAACCGATATCGGTTTACTGGAGTTGCCACTGTTTAATTAAGGTACATTTGGTAATTGGACCGACGTGGGATATTGGCTGGTGGAGGCTTTGAGATAGTTGAATCATTTATAGGAGAGCTTCTCGGTTTACTAGCAGAATAGATTAGTGGATTGGTTTCATGGGGGATGGCCTGGTATCGCTGTAGATTGTCTCTGTCCAAGGTAAAAGTCAAATATTATTCATTATTTCACCAGTGTTGTTGCTTCCACTGTATACTTTAATATGCAGGTCATTTATTCTCCTTACATGCTCATTAATGGATGTTTTAAGGATCACTGTAAAATTATTCTGCACTGAACCGATAGGCAGAGCTCTACACGTAAATGGGAACTTGATGCTAAGCTTGATCTTAGTATACAGTAAGCATTGGTGGAAGATAGTATGTACGCTACCCTTTTAAGTGTTCAGCATCGAACCTCCGGATTCCTTAAGCCTTACTGTATTTTATTCTGATTGGATTAGTCACAAATGTTATACATTAACATTTTATTTATCGATCGCTATCGAACCTACCAGTTCCTCGCAATTGATCCCAACAGCTTCTAATCTTATAAGATATGTACAATATATTGTGCACAAAGCTCTTTTATTTAAAAAACTACATTCAAGATTATTGGTGTTGATTAATGCTTTGAAAGAATCTATGTAGGACTCAACAGCGAAGCAGGTTTTTCCCTTCTAGGAAAATTGTATTGGAAAGAAAATCACATCAAAGGGGAAAAGTAATAGGTTTCACAGATACTGTGTAGCAGAAGGTATTCGCTAATTTCTTTTCATATAAGGGAAGTCAATACGAGAATATGTGTCCAGTATCTTTTATTTTTTTCAATATAGAATCTAAAATATCTTTATGCGGTATACGCATTATAAAAGAAAAAGGAAAATATGTTATTAAACTATGCATTGTGAATTATATGGGGTTTTATTATTAGCTATGCACTTATGGTCGTTTGGACAGATTTCGATAAAACTTGGTACAAATATGGTATTTCTGTTTTAAAAATATATACAGTTGCATTAACTTTGCTCTCTTTTCAGCTTTCGTCATTAACGAACTGGAGAGTGGGTGAGGAAGGGATGGTTAAGTAATTTGAGCATTTTTTTTTAATATATATTTTTAAAATACAAATTTATGCCTAGATTGGAAGACTTCATATATCAATAAATCAATACGTACCCATTCTGTGACAAATAGCAACATTTTATCAAATAATAACTGTTTTTCAAATTAGCTTGAATTTGTAAAACCACTATATAAATAGTTTCATCTAGTTATTAGAGAGCATTCCGAAGTACTGGTTTTGAAAACCATTAATATTCCTGTAAAAAAACAAAACACAAATGTTATTCATAAATTGACGTCGTTTGAAACGCTTCAAATTTTATTTAAATTACTAAATTTTCCGTTAACAATAAAGCATATTCTATTTTAATTCTGCAATTCTCGTAAGTTGATATATATACATATTGTATGTATTAAATAAGAGAAACAAAAACAAGGCAAAGAAAAAAAATAAAACATTACATCGTCTTATGCTATATAAATCTTGAAAAATTCAAAAGATATTTGTAAAAGTAATTCAAATAATAATGAAGAAACCGAATAAAAATTTAAATACTTATAAAAAAAGACAATCCCTTGGATAACAAGAGAAGAAATGTATATATTAAAAAAAAATTCTTTCTAAACAATGGAATTCTATCAACTTGTGCTGAATTATTTTATTAATATTTAATCTAAAGATACTTTTTTTTTTTTTTATCCCTAACGGATCATAACGAAAAACACAAATTTATTCATGATTCATAAGGCGTCAGTTCTTATAAAGAAATTAAAAAGTTTATTTTGTATTAGGGTCGAAATTCACCATGAATATGGATGCCTTCTTTCTGGCTTTGCATTAATACCCATATTAATGAGGATCCCTTTACATTTGCATAGTTATAGATTTGAAACTTTTTTATCGAACCTAATACAAAAATAAAAAAACACAAAAAAAATTATTGTCAACTTAATCGTTAGGTTTGAACTAATGCTCTGTCCAAATGAATTATGAATTGACAATATCCCTTGAGAATAACAAACATGAAAAAAAAAAATAATGATTATTTCTGATCACAAGACATATAATATAAAAAATAAAAAAACATAAGTATATACATCAAATGGAAAAATATATTATATTATATTTACATTTATGGTTATATAAATTAAATGTGATATGCTAAGGCTTGCGATACCTTAACTAATTTGGTTTTCGTCTATGTTTACGACTGGCAATTGTGTAACAAGTGCAAGCTTTTACGAACACTCTTTAACAAGCGCACTCATCTTCAAAAACCTGTTTCATGTAACGTTAACCATTGATATAAATTTAATTTATGATTTGGTTGTTTTCCTTTTTCTGTTCATGCCTCTTTTTGGGGTGGTGATTTGGACAATCATAGTCCAATCCCATGGTTTCACGGTTACTGATAATGCAAGGTTTAATGAACTCGTTTAGTCTTAACACAATCCTCCCACCTACTTCTCTTAGTTCATTATCCAGCCCAATAGCATAACATTCCCATTTAAACTTCGCGGTGCAATAATCTCAATTATACTTGTAGATCTCATGGCCGATATTCCCTCCTCATTCGTCGGAAGGAAGGCACGGCGAACTGCCAGCTGATGCCTCCGCTGAGCGCAGTAGACGTGAAAAGACCAGACTGTTTTGGATGTTGCAACTTATTTCTTATTTTGGGAGAGTAGGAGGGAAAATGCCCAATATTCCGCCTTGTGTAGCTATCTAAATTCTTCAGACGATTCGTCTTTCTTTTGTTTGACGATTACTGGAATAAATGAAAACCGATCTAAAGGGACTTGGGCAGTTAAGCTTGTTTTGATATTTAGATATACTGTAATCGACTAATGTATTATTATTGTAATATATAATTCTTGATTTACTCCTCTTCATGTTAATTTATAATAACATCAAATTTTAAAGTTGGTAGAAAGTACATAAACAACTGATCCAAGGTCAAATTTAACATATAAAAACATTGAAACATGAAGTCAATTAGAAATAATTTATATAAGCTTGGTAAAGTCCGTTATCATTGATGCTTGTGGTATTTTGTTTAAAATTGGAAAAGATTTGCTTTTCAGAATATCATTTTCCCCCAAAACTGCTTAACTGAATTCGATGATAATCATTGGTGGCATTAATAATGAAATGGAAATATCAAAGTCATTCAAGCCAATTGTCAAGAAAAGGAGTAGCACTTTAAGTAATTAAACTAAAATATTTTACCTTAGAAGACTGTGTGCATCTACCCAAGAAACAGCTTCTTCTAAATTGTGAACAGTATTGGAAAAGAAACAGTTCCGAACTAGATTGTAAAAAGTGGACCAGAAGCATCCAGTAAATCGGAATTAGAAGAAATTATGTTATCAGGGGCGGATCAAGAAAAGATTAATCCTCCCCTATATGTTATGCCTACATCGAATTGGGAACTAACAGTTTACGCATGGCTACCTTCTAAGAGGTTTTTAAGTGCCTGCCCGGATGTTGGTTATCATAAATGTATTTAAAGACTAATTCTTGACGCCAATGATCCTTTGGAGCAGAGACGAAAACTTAAATAAAAAATATATTAAGATCTAATTTTTTCACATTTAAAATTGAATAAATCATCCTTATTGAAATTATATTGCAAAATTTATTAGTATTTTTAGAAATGTATAAACATGTATGTAAATATATATTTTACAAAAATCATGTTAAAATGAATCACCCATCTCCGGAGTTCCCAAATAGTTGATTTTTATTTCTCCAATGATTTCATCCGTCTAACCAAAGACAATTTTTCAATAGGCTTTAAGAATAAATCTATTCAACTAAATTATTTAGCCGCATTTTTTTAGCCTAGGTTATTTTGAATAATCAGTCAGTATAGGAATTATTGGATATTTTCAAACAACGATTGGTGGGGATAAATTAGAGAACCTGTCGGTTGGAACCAATTATTGGGGAACTCCCACTCTTAAAGCTCTTCCCTCTGATACGTCCTGTCAATTGCAGACTAATATATGGATACTGATTGCTCGGTCGCTTTGTTTTAAATCCTTTCACCAGGGTTGGGTTTTTTTATTAAACTTTTCGATTATATATCGCGTGAGTGGCCTTTTGATTAGAGATTCATTTCAGAAAGTTTTTCTCTGACAGTTTCTGTTCTAATGGTCGACTGACAGTAGAACTTCAGGTAAACTCAGACGCGGTAGATAAGCTATTTCGAGCATCTCAGTGATAAAGAAATCAAGGATTTGAAATGATTTTTTTTTTTTCATAATTTCTTCTAGTATTCTTTTGTTTGTATATTTATTCATTTCATGTTCTCTTCTTTCCTCTGTACTTTTTAACGGTATGTTGAATAAAAATGTATCATTTAACTCTTGTTATATTGTTTGTTGCCTTGACTATGGAGCTCTTATTGGATACATGTTCTTTGCCCTATAGCTAAATATTAACTTTCCCCAATTACCGTATCCTGCCAACGTTAAGGTGTTGGTGGGGGTGATGTGCTATTGAACATAGATTTGCTAAGATAGTTCGTTGAGTCAAAAATTAAAAAGTACCCATTAAAAACAATAAATAAAACAAAATTTGTTCCATTCTTTCACAGAGTATGGAAAACAACTTTTTTCTACGAAAACATTATTCAGTTACGGAATAGTTGTTGTCGTTTAATGTACTCCTATATACGACTGAGGGGAAGATCTCCAGAGTGATTTTAATCACTAGGAAAAAATTATAAGCTTAATATTTATTTATTTATTCCACTTCCTTTCAGTAAAAAATAGGAGAAACAGTTGCTGAAAAAACTTAATTAAATGCAATGACAATAGAGATAGTATTTTTTAAAGATTATTATCACACTAAAATACAAAATAACCTATAATTTTGTTCAGTCTCATTTTTTGCTGACATTTTCAAGGAACATAATCAGAACGAAAATAACTTTGTCTCAACGGCAATAACTTCTAATAAAATTTCACATGTTTTTTTTTTACCTTTCTATTATAATAATTTCATACTTATTAAAAAGTTTGAGTATTGAACTTGCTTTCACGGGTATGAAGTTTTCATGGTAGCGATTACGTACACTTAGCTTTTTTATTTTGTAGATGTGTATTTATATACAAGTTAAAAATTCGTATATAAATATGTATTTATATACAAGTTATTTATGTTTTTTGTTAATGATGGCTAAGAAAAATATTGCCGCTTGGATGATGCGCAATCTATCCACCCCAATATGCTTTGTCTTTGTAACTTATCCATTATTTTGGTTTGCTTTTTCATGACAATTTATCTTTTTAATGCTATACGAATTCAGAGGCTATGATATTTAGTCTAGATTTAGATAGTCATGTGCCCATATAGAGTTAATGTTGTCTGTAAGTCCATTAGTTAGTCGTCAGTCAAAAGATAGTAGATAGACAAAAGTACCTAGTCTGATGCATTCACAATGTTACAATATCTGTCTGCGGCGTACGCAGGCTTACCCCTCGAAATATAAGAAAAAAATATGATTTTTATGGGTATAAATCTATCTAGTGGGTACCAACATAAGGTTTGCATTTTGAGTAATATTTTTGGTAATTTTTGACAATCGTTTTTGATCCAATTTTCTTATTTACCCTTAAAACATAGACCCACTTTGGCGATTATAAACATTTAAGTGATTATTTGCCTTCTTTTTGTTAAATCTCTTTCTCCCCCCCCAAAAAAAAATTCTCTGTACGTCCCTGATCTCTTTAATTTTATATATAGACTTAGCACTGAACTGTTGGTTGAATTCGTTAACACCCGATCGGTTTCTTTCTCCTTAGTCGTAACTGAGTCTTGTTTGTTTATCATTATCAACTGTCGTATTTTGGCCAATTCAAAGGGAATTTATAGATCAGAATACTTACGTTAGTTAAGTGTTCAACCAAACATCCGGACAACCCCGGACGGCATCATCAGATTAACTGTTAAGCCAAGGACAAGACTGCGGCGTACATTGGTGCAATAATTTAGAGCACAATATTGGACCACGTTTATTGTAAATAAACCCACTCTCGTATTAACCGCTCCTGAACAGTCAGGGGAAGTGAGGTGTTTAAAATTTAGTGATAAGGTTAAATCTCCTCTCCCCCTCCTCTCTTCTCCACCCCATCCCCCCCCCCTCTCTAGCATTGATTAAATTGTTTGATCAGTTAATTAAAGTAAGTGGCATTACATCTTCGTCTTCAACTATGAATACCTCCATCCCCATAATTTTATAAATAATGATTACAGATTTTTATGTTGTTATTTTTTAATATTTATTGATTGCTCCTGGTTATATCAAATATCGAATGTTTGGAACCAGAAAGAAATTACAGTTCTGGAAGGCATTATGTATCGCATTGGCAGTTTTAAACTCTAGGATTATTTTTAATTTTGAAAAATTCTCATCGATTATTCCAGTGGATAAACTTTTTTCAAATATGCACTCTCTTCATCAGAGCTAGGAGCCCGAAAGAAATTACAGTTCTGGAAGGCATTATGTATCGCATTGGCAGTTTTAAACTCTAGGATTATTTTTAATTTTGAAAAATTCTCATCGATTATTCCAGTGAATAAACTTTTTTGAAATATGCACTCTCTTCATCATAGCTCGGAGCCCGAAAGAAATTACAGTTCTGGAAGGCATTATGTATCGCATTGGCAGTTTTAAACTCTAGGATTAATTTTAATTTTGAAAAATTCTCATCGATTATTCCAGTGGATAAACTTTTTTCAAATATGCACTCTCTTCATCAGAGCTAGAAGCCCGAAAGAAATTACAGTTCTGGAAGGCATTATGTATCGCATTGGCAGTTTTAAACTCTAGGATTATTTTTAATTTTGAAAAATTCTCATCGATTATTCCAGTGAATAAACTTTTTTTAAATATGCACTCTCTTCATCATAGCTCGGAGCCCGAAAGAAATTGCAGTTCTGGAAGGCATTATGTATCGCATTGGCAGTTTTAAACTCTAGGATTATTTTTAATTTTGAAAAATTCTCATCGATTATTTCTGTGAAATTCCATAATTTTAGCTAAGAAATTTTTAAAAAATAATATTTTTTCATTATTTATCAAATTTAAATTAATCATCAACACTACGGGAACGACCATCGTTTATTACATAACTAAAGGATGTTAATTCTACTTGACGCTAATTACAAGTTTTTTTGTGAGAATTCAAGCAAACTGCTTTACGAATAATTTTTCTGAACTCCGAAATATCGTGCTGTAAGAGACTCATTCATTTTCTGGAAACCATCTCTGACATGTTTTTGAGCTAATTCATCAAAAGATCTTAACTACTAGGTGCAGTAAAACCGGCCTCATATGTCTTCAAGCCACTTTATTGTGCAAAATTGCTTTCATAACTATTTATAACATCAAAAGGACTTTTTTACTGTAAGTATTCTAGAACTTTTTGGAAGTATTTCGCAATATTGGTAAAACTTGTGATTTATTGAGATGATTCATGACCATTCTATTTTACCTCCTAAAGCATCAGGTATGGTTGTAAAAATAGAATAAAAATACTTTTCTTGATTAAAATGCTTTGCTTAGACAGACCTAATCATGCCAAGCCGCATTGCATTATCGGGGTCATTCTACTCTATGTTCTTGATATATAAATTATTTTTAAGAGAAACAAATTAGCATCCTCGTTATTTAAAAATTTGAAAAATTGACGTTTTTCATGCAAAATTTCCAATTTGTACTGTACCACAACAAATTGCTTTTTGAAAAGGAAGAATGTTTAAAGCTTAATATTTGTTTTTCATCTTTTTAATTCATATTTGTTCTTTTTAATGCTCTAATCCAGCTGACTCGCCTACAAGCAAACAAAAGGGATGGCTAAAATCATCTTTTTAATACGTTCAATGAGGGATACCATGTTTTTTTTTAAATTGTTATAGAATTTATCAATTTATAAGATGAATATACTTACATAATCGGCACTACAACTAGAGGTGAGTCAGAGCGTCCTGCTGCTTAAACCGCCAGTCATCTCTACATTTTGCGACTGCTTTCAAGTTTGTGAGACCCAGGATTTTTCTGAAGTCTTCCTGTATACAATCTAGCTATCTTAACCTCGCTCTTCCTGTTCTATTTTTTTAAAAATATTTTCTTCTAATAAGTTTCGAGGAATCTCTTCTGTCTTCATTCTGGCCACATTTCTTCCAACTTTAATAAATCGAACTATATCAACATCATTATAACGAAGCATGATTTCCCTATTGCCTCGCTGCCTCCAGGAATTATCAATGCACCCTGCTGCGAAGGTTCTTCTGAGAATTTATTGCTCGAATCTCAACAGCACTTGGTGAGGATGCGGCATTCATACGCATTTACGGATAAAGTTGTGTGATAATGGTCTTTTACGGGCTGAATTTCTTTGCCTGGGATAACGTTTTGTCTTAGAGGTTCTATTTTAATTTTGCAAAAGATTAATAAACACGATCTACAATTAATAAAAACAATTCAGAATGGTTACCGCAGTAAAAGCGAAAGCATTCAGTATTGAAGAGAACTTAAGAGCCAAACTGAGCAAGCCTAGTATTGCACGCTGCTCTGATCGTAAATAAACAACGACAAGCTTCCAACTGAAAAATATTGATGCTTTTCTTCATAATATCAAGATTCTTACTTTTGATGGATACACTTTTATTTACAGAATGTTCGGTGTTATGTGAATCTTATTGTTGCTGTTGTGTAAAATTAATAATCTTTTTATTTTCAATTTACTATTTTTTAAGCAACTTTACTGAAATATATATAGTTTTTTGTTAAATAAACTTGCGTGAATCAGTTTGTGTTTTTTATGAAGACAAATCTTAATTCTGATATGTTAAGATGATGTAGTGGTATGTCTGTCTAAAATTGGAAGTAGTAGGCAGTGTCATGAAGTCGGGAACCCCTACTCAAAGCTTTTGTGAAGTGGAAATAAAAAAAAAAAATGTTCATTGGAAGAATTGTATAAAAATCAAGAAGCAAATGTTGATTATTATTTAAAATTAGATTATATCTATTCGTATTTTATTAATGCTATAATCTATAATTCAAATTTCGTGTGAACTTTATATATTTATTTTTTTATTATTATTTCTACACTAAATAGTTTAGCGCCGGGGCCCTTAAACTAATGTAGTCCTTCATTCATGTTAGAAGATGAAAATTGGAGTTTTTTAATTAATCATCAATCATAGAGTAAAAAGGAGCTAATCCCGTGAAAAAATTATAATTTTATTAATAAAATTATTATTTTTTCTTATTATTACTAGAGGTCCTTTTTAATCTGTGATTGATTATTTATTAAAAAATAATTATTGTTTAATTATATTAATTACTAGTTAAGCAACAGTAAATACAAAAAATCTTGATCATGCAGGATTTTTATTAAATGAGTTATTTGAATGAAAGTGGAAAGTTGGGGATGTCAAAATTATTTAAGAGCCTGTGGTTTAGCATATCTATAAAAATTAATCTGCCATCGGCTAAAATATTTGGCAATAAACAAATGAAGAAAATATATAAAGATCTTTGTTCTTTTTCTTCATGAAGATGCTATGTTAGACCCATACTCTTGATAGGAGTTATCAGATCCTTACTTAAATTATTATTTCACAGCAGTACATCTTATAATTAGTAGTAATGACCTTCTGGAATCAGAAATATTTTTCTATTATTAAATAAAATATATTCAAATATTGAAAAGATTTTTTTTGTTTCAGTACATTTGTGCATTTGCTGTTAGTGCTTTGGCCTCTAACTGGGACAGGCTTGGCAAACCGTTCAACCCTTTGCTAGGAGAGACCTATGAGTTGGAAAGGGAAAATTACAGGTTAGTGTATTCTGTTTTAATTAATGAGTACTTTATATTAATAATTTATTTTGATTATTTATGGAGCGTATGTGCTTGTGTTTATATATATATAATCGTTGGTGCGTTTGTTAGTAATCGTGTTACTTCTGAACAACTTGACCGACTAATATATTCACACCAATATATTTGTGAATTCGAGATGATAGCTTATTATCCGGTAGGTTGTGCTGTAGTCAAGTTACAAACAAATTCTACATTTCGCACCTGTCATAGAATAAAGGTACAACTCAAAATTTTAAATTATTGGAAAATCATATTAAAATTTATTTTTTTTGCACTATTTAATTCGTTTTGATTAAAACACACTGATTATTTGTCGTACCATATGAATGGGTATTGCGAATGCTCAGTGTATTTTAATGAGAAGTTATCTAAAAGTGTAGAAAAAAAAATTAAGATATGATTTTCCAACAATTTCGAATTGTTAGTTGTTTCTTTATTCTATGGCAGGTGGGATTTGCTGTAGATGTGCTGTATTTGCTGTATAATTAGTAATATTAACCGAATGAATCCCTAGAAAAAATATAAATAATCATTGAATTTATACTTTATTTTTTTTCAATTATTTCATTCAGTCTGTGATCATGGAGTACATAACACAGAGAGGCCTTCCCACTATAAAATGATTAGAGGGAGTGGATCCACTACCCTCACTCTCATCGTCTACACTCAGCCCTCTGCTCTATAGGATCAAATAGCCTTATTCATTCAAAATATCCCTAACTTCTTTATTTTATCAGATAATAGCATGCAGCTAAAGCAGATTGTCATCTATTCAATCGGCTTTCAAGCAGATGAAGTGCTTTGTATATTTTTCTACTATAATAAAGTTCTTAACTGTATCAGTAGCCACAAGTGATACAAACTTCTCAGTTGTTTTCAAATTTATTGTCATTATTATTAGTGATTGTTTTATTGTTATTATTATTTCTACTAATTTGTTATGTATTACCTTTTATTATTATTTTTTATTATCAATTTTTGATTGAGGCTTACGTGATAAAACAAATAATGATGCTTACTGGTAACCATAATTTATTGTCCTTTAAAATGAATGATTTCATTTGCTTAATTTGTGTCACAATTTCTTTTTTAATATTTTCGTTTAAATCTTTGATGTGATATTATTAGTATGGAAAAGTAAATTTTACTTATGCTTTCAATTAACCACTGCTTATAATTCTTTTCCACCTCATCTACAAAATGGTTTTGAAATTCTAAAAAAATTATATTTTGTAAATGCTCTATTAATTACAATAAAAACATATCAACATTTTTAATACTTGATTACGATGTGAATACTTTGTCGCACATTCTACTGATTTTAATAGCATCAAATGTAGGTTGAACTAGACCTCAATTTTTTATTTATATCAACTTTTTCCATAAATTCTGTGCATCACATCGGAAATTGGCATCAAATACTACGCATTTAATTGTTGTTTGGAGTCTTCATACAATATATCATATTTATACTATAACACTACAGAAAAGAATTCTTTCTTGACCACATCTCCAACTATATTCTATTTTTATTTTATGATTATTTTATTTTTATCAATTTTTATTTTGTTTGTTTATTTAAAAAGGTGTTTGATCCATCCCAAGGTTTGATCATCTTATCTTATGCCATACTTCCTGTAGTAGTTTCAGAACTTAAAATCAAGAAATAATTTTAATACTATCTTAAATTTTAGAATTTTTATTTTTGTTACAGATAACACATAAATAAGAGTGGTTAGTAAATTTATTTGAAATTTTATAGAGTGATCTGCGAACAAGTGAGCCATCATCCTCCTATTTCTGCATTTCATGCAGATTCTAAGAATTTCATCTTTCATGGTTCCATTCATCCAAAGCTGAAGTTCTGGGGAAAGAGTGTTGAAATTCAACCCAAGGGGACTGTTACTGTCGAACTTCCCAAGTTTGTATTATTAAATTATTTGTTATAAAGTAATAATGAAGTTACACCATTCAAACTTTCAGTTTGAACAATTTAGTGTAAAGTAATACGAATTAATTGGGTGCAAGCAATAACTGGTCGGTAGGAAACTTGATCTATGTGTAAAATGAAAAAAATCTGTTGAATGTTTTGAATCCTTATTCTAGTTCATATAGGAAATATAGGAAACTAATTGAAAATTGAAAGTTCAAGAAAGTTTTAAAAATGAAATAAAATGTTTTGCAAATAATACTAATGATACTAAAACTAATTAAGTTATCAAAACTTTGAATGACTCTTTCAAAAATAAGAGTTATCATGTTTCCTCCAAACATCATCCAGTCATAAGTATTGTATAATGCTTGTATTTGAATAGATTTAATCCCTTCAGTGCCATATTTCATGAGTCTATCGTCTGTGGCCACCCAAAAGTTTCAATTTTTTTTATACAAAATGATATTTTTGTATTCTAATTACTTTCTAAAACACTGAAGAAATAATAAATAGTATTTTTTTCACTCGCAGCAGTTGTGACAGCCACAGCGCAGAGCATAGCGACCGCAACAGCTGCGGCCTTGGTACTGAAAGGGTTAAATTAAGATTTATCATTTCAGTAAGCTCATTAGCTCACAGTCAGGTCTCCTGATCAAATTTGATACAACTCGAATATTTTTTTTCAAGCCAATCTGTATACAGTTATAGCTTCAATTTTTTTTTATAATTTGGACATACTTATGTTTTTATCATTTTCTTCCCTGTGTCCTTATTATTATTTTTATTATAATCATTAGCATTTTATTTATTTATTTTTTTAAATAGAATTATCAGATGTCAACTTCTGTACTTCATTATTAAATGATATATAAACTATATATAAAATGATACATTTTTAGTTTTGGTAATGTTATGCTATTTTAAATTTATATTTATTATGTAGTAATTTTTAATCTGTTAATCAACAGATGGGGAGAAGCATACACCTGGTCTAATGTCAACTGTTGTGTGCACAATATAATTGTTGGTAAGCTTTGGATTGAGCAGTACGGAACTATGGAGATTGTCAATGTAGCCTCTGGTAATTCAACATTCTACTAATGCTTTTATGTTATGAGTTTCTATTGTATGCAGTCAAATAGAATCATTTCATTTAAAAAGTTTTACTTGAGGTTTATCTGGTCATGCCAGTTATTATTTCTTTAAATCAAAATTTGTTTTTGTATCAGATATTTCTATCAACTTCATTCTAAACTGATAGATTGTTAAAGATTGTGAAACTGAACTAATTTTTTTTTTTTTAATGGAGAAATTGGTCAGAGGTGCGGTCAAAAAGTAACACTTATAAGTAACTTATAAAAGTAAACTTATATATTGGTGCCGACGTTTCGGCCTAAATTTTAGGCCATCTTCAGAGCAGAGAGGTGTGTGGTCGAGCGCTAACTGACCACACAGTAAACGCTCGACCACACGCCTCTCTGCCCTGAAGATGATCTAAAATTTAGGCCGAAACGTCGGCACCAATATATAAGTGTTACTTTTTGACCGCACTCCCCGACCAACTTCTCCATTAATATATATATATATATATATATATATATATATATATATATATATATATATATATATATATATATATATATATATCTACGGTCAACGAAAACTCTCTCCAATAATCTTCTTTTTTTTTTTTTTGGACTGCCAATTTCATTCCCGCTGGCTCATATGTCCTAAATGCAAAGTAGATTATCATTTATATGCTGTATGAATTTCTATATATATTACTTAGGTACTTTGTTTTAATTATATTACTTTCATTCATTATATTACATATGAATACAAAATTAATGATTCGGTTCTGTGATAACCTATTACTGCCAATTGATTGTAGTTGTTACTCTTAATAGTTTGATAAATGAATATTTATTAGTTTTCTTGTTACTTCGTAAAAACTATAAAAAACATATTTTTCTTTTTTTCAGGACACAAAGCTATTCTATCATTCAAGCCTGCGGGATGGTTCTCCAAGGACTTACACAGGGTTGAAGGCTTCATAATGGATAGAAAGTTATTACTTTTTCTATCATTTTTGAATTCAAAATATAAAGCAAATCTTATGTTTTAATATAAATTTGTTTTCATTTATTTCAGTAAAAGGAAATCTCATTTTATTTATGGAAAGTGGACAGAATTTATACGATGCACTGATTATTCTTCTTATGAAGAGTACCTTAAAGAAAATGCTCATAAATTTAGGTATATATCAACTCTTGTCTCTATCAACTCTGTTTTTTTTCATATATTTATTTCACTGGATTCTAAAACATCCTACTAAAATATTATGTATTTCATAAACAAGTGTTTCTATTTATTTTTTAAATATTTCTATCTGCCTATTATTCTGAGGTATTCTCATTAAATAAGATTTTTTTTAAACTTTGCTAAAAAATACAATTACATAAATTATTATTTTATCAGAAAAGTCTACTAAATAAACTTTTGTTAATAGTTTAGATTTTCTTTATCACTTTATAAATGGCAAATCTATTTTATTTGAAATTTTCCTATTTGTAACATCTCCTTTTAAATTGTTATCTAGATTTAATAGGTCAAATTAAAAAAAATGACATACTGTTGGTTTTTCTCACAATAATATATATTTATTTTTAAAACTTTTTTTTTATGTCTTTAGTGCAGCGAGTACAGCGATGTAGTACAGGAATGTAAATAGTTATGAATTAAAAAAAAATAGTAACTGTGTAGATATAAAATAACATCGTATTTTATGATATACACAATATTCTAGTATTACTACATAAAGATTTTTATGTATAAGCAAACAACTTAAGGAAGAATCTTTTGGTACCCATGCGCCTAACATTAACCTTTTTTTATTTAAATAACAATCAACTTACGGTTTAGTGCACACTATTTAAGGAATATAAACAAATCCAAATGGTAAAAAAAATCCAAGATGGTATATTTTACAAGGTAGCTGTCTGAAGTTATATAAAGGGAGAAGGCTTTTTCCTGCTTGAGCATAATCTTCTGGCCTGGCCTGGCCTCCGCTCACAATGTTCTCTCTTAAGTTGTTTGTCTATACATACAGCCAACACTATGTTTTGCTGTTTTTTTTTTACATGCATCTTTTTTAGTTCTTTTAATTGCTTTTTATTTTATTTTTTATTTTTATTTATTTTTTTTTACCTGAAATCTTTGGGTATGAATAACTAATTAGAACCTGCAAGTCTGGAATAATTTGAGTATTGATCCTTTGTCCTGGCCATGTTGTTAGTTGGATTAAAAATGATTCTTGTGGACAGTCATTCGTAATATCACTTAATATTAATTCACTTTTCTATATTCACACTCCTGTATTGTCATTAGGCCCCAAGTTTCAGAAAAATTGTAGAGATCCCTAGAAATGAAACTATACCTTTACGGTACATCTTCAATGATACAATCATTAAATCGTGGATGCAGACTGATGCTTACCATGAGTATATATAACTAGTCCAAAGGTTTTTGTATATTCTTGTCCATAACTTTGTTCTTAGGTATGAACTTTGTTTACTTTTATGTACTAATTTATTGTTTTTTTAGTTTAATACAATTTTAAGTAGTACCGCTAAATGCATAATTGATGTAACTATGTTTTTTCTCAGTCTAAGAATAGATTTTTTAGAAATCTTGTGTTATCTGTAATATTTACGTAGATAGTTTTTCTTCTTTGAATTTTTGCGTGAAATTACCTTTCTTAATGTTGAATTAATATTTCTATTAAACTATTGTCATGCATTGGTAATGTTATTGGTGGAGAGAACTTGTCAGGTAAGTGATCCTATTGGTCTTTTTACCAACCTTAGATGGCTACTTAAAGGTTGCAATCCTATCCTAACCACAGCAGGAGTTTTAGTATTTATTTCCCGGGATTGCTAGAAATAAATATCTGATCTAGGTGGAATTGAACCCACTCCTTTCCAAATTGTGTATCCTTTGCTCCATGGTTTCATACGAAATGTAAAACTAAAAAATCTCATAGCTAATTTTTCAAAATATTTTGTTTTAATACAGTCTATACTGGAAACAGCTTTTGCTTTACTAACCTATAATACTTGTTTAACTGTTACTAATAGTGGACTTGAATTTTGTCTAATATTTCTTAAAAAGATATGTTCTTGTTTTTAAGTGTATTTTTTTTATATGTTTTGTTGCTAACATTGTTTATGCCATGTCTATTTTTTGTCTATGGTCTATCTTTTATTGCTTTTCATTGGTTGTCAAGTTGGTTTTGCGATTTATGTTGTTTGGTTGTCGCTACTAGTTGTGGAGCTATTTATTTTTCTTTTATTTATTTATTTTTTTTAAGTTGCAAATTTCTTTTTGTTTCATTTATTCCCGCTGTGGGAAGTGACCAAGCAATTTGGTCTCGTGTGATTAGGTCTGCTGATGGAAAGGGACCTCCATCGAACTCTGACAGCCCCGTCCACACTCCAAAGAAGGTTCTTGCCAAGTTGAACAGTCTCAAGATGGGCCCATTCAAGTCTCAAAACTCAGTTGTTGATGTAAGTATTATGAAGGGGTGAGAACCCAAGGGTAGAAATGATACTTGAATAATTTTGTGAAAATACGTTTTAAAGTTAAAACATTTTGATAAAACCTAAAGCATTTAAGTTTGTATCATATTTACATATATTATGGCTGTATATTTATCTATTGAATTTTGAGCAATATTACTTTTGAAAAGCATTTTATATGCATTAAATATCCACAACCCCACTTAACTCTATCATTGAAAAAAAAAAAATCATTTGTACCTCTTGGCTTCTAACCCCCTCGCATATCTCCTTTTCTTTTTTTTTTAATAAGGTGTAAATAGATGTTTTTGTGACATCTTAATCATTTTTGGTTTCTTATTATGGAACATTGAAAGTATTTTTATTGTGTGAAGCCTAATAAGGTAGAAGATAACATTTATTTTTTTAATTATTTCCAGATTTTTCATTGAATAATTTACTATTAGTTCTTTATCAACTTCATTTTCTCATTTTTACTCTATAATAATTATTATTTTTTTTAATCTGGCTGTGAAATATTTTTATGTTAAAAAAATATATTTATGTTCAAAAAGCTTTTGTGGGCCACTTTTGGAAATCACTTGGAAACCAGCTGGTCTTGACATCGTACAAAGATGAGCGGGTAAAAGATTTTGCTCTGTTTATTTGCACTAAGTCACATTCTTTCCAAAAACATAATCAGTTATGGTATGGAGTTTGAATTATTTAAATGCTCCTAGCAGAATTATTTTGTTTGAAGTTTAAGAAATGCCAGCTTCCCTTACTCAACTGATTTTTGGAAATTTATCTTACAGCATGAAATTGTTCTTCCTCGTGTTGTATTACTCCTCTCAACTATCATCACCACATATCAATAACTTAAACCACTTTTAAAGAACTTTGTGCCATTTTCCAGATAGATAAACCCAAACCCTAAACACCTAAAGCTAATTCTATAAACCAGCTCCAAAGCACTTTAAAAAGAATGGGGGGAGGTCTTTAAGGGAATTGGCCCAATTGCAAACATATTTCTGTTTTTTCTTGGAGCAAGTTGGAGAAAAACGATGCAAAAACCACAAGAATCCCTGTAATTAGATTTCATGATTTTTTCATTTATATTTTTTCTTTTTATTTGACAAGTTAATTATTTTTTGAAAATAATGATTTTATAATAATTCATGTATTTACAAATGTTTTTTACTGCCATATGAATTACCTATATGTTTTTCACATGAAATCTATACTCTTGTAAATAGTTCGCTCTTTTGACTAAATAATTTTAGGCAGAGGAAGCAGATGAGGCACTTTCAGGAGGAGCAGAAGGAGGTGACATACCGAAATGTGACTCAACTTATTCCATTGACATTCCGAACTCTATGACATTATGGGAAGCTACTCCCAGGCCATCTAATAGCTCAGAGGTATTTGTTATTATACTTTATTAAATGTTTTTAATTTTGTTATTCAAATATGAAGTAGATGTATTTTAGCTTTTAATTCTAACTCTAGCTTTTAGTTACCAACATCTTGCTGTTTGTAAGTTGTTGATTCTGTTACTAAAGTTCAAAAATGTATATTTACCTATTTTGTTAGAAATACTTTATTTTTGTTGTTTGTTAAATCATCTCAGCAGGGCAATAGTAAATGGAGGTAATTGTGTTCAACTGAAAATATATGAATAATTGTGTTACAATAATTTCCATTAAGGGCACAGCCAATGGGTCACCAATTTCAATCAAATTTTTGTGGTGGCTCTATATACAAAAATAATGGATACCTGGTGTCTGTGTTCGCTCCAATGAGCCCCAGGAGCCGAGAAAAAAATAAACATGTTGAAATTGCTTTATTTTTTATCTCAAATTTGGAAAATGATAATGACGTGTTTTTTCCACCAAAACATTTGTTTTTAAGAGTATATTAAAAGAAAAATACAAAATCTAAAAAATTATTGGTTTTTAGTCAATTAAATTTTAAAAAAAGGTTAGGTTATTGGGCAAACTAGATTTATAGATTTTTTTTACACCAAAAATTATGGCAGATTTTTATTCAGCGCTCAAAAAAAAAAACCTTTATATTGAAAATACCCTAGAAAACCAAAAATATATATTTTTTCGGTTTCGAGGGGATTCAACATTTGTGTCATGAAATTACATTTCAATCTGAAGCTCTTTATCTCATCTTTAGTTTATCCAATTTCGATTTTCTTGGACTCATTGGAAAGAGAGAAGTTTTTCTTTCTATAAATAAAAACAACTATTGCATTATCTAGAAGGTCTGTGTAAAAAAAATGTGTTTATAATATAAAAACGAAATTGAGGTTTTTTGCGGATAACGTTGGTTCAAAAACACACAGAAAGAGCCCAGTTAAAACAAACCTTAATTGGATTTTTCAGCATGCTAAAACCGAATTTTATGACAGTTTTGAAATCTATAAGGCTAGTTTATCCAATAATTTAAACATTTTTTACAATTTATTTGACCGAAAAGCAATCATTTTTTAGAGTTTGTATTTTTCCTTTAAAGATATGAAAAACAAATGTTTTGGTGGAAAAACCATATCGATTTCATTTTCCAAACTCGAGCTAAAAAATAAAGCAGGTTCAGCATATTTTTTTTTTTTTTTCTCGTCTCCTTGGGCTCATTGGAACGAACAGGTGTCACATATTTTTGTATGTAGAATCACCACAAAACATTTGGTTGAAATTGATCACCCATCGACTGTGCCTCACCCATTGTCTTGTGAGAGATTACTTGAAAATTTGCAAGGAATAGCCCGAAACGTCATGATAAATGTTGAATAAAGTGATGAAGTATATAAGGGATTATTTTCAGAAATATAATAACTTAAAAATTCTTATATGTCCTTCTGAAAACTTGGCACATTTTGATAAACCATCTCTTTTATGAAAGCTCATAAACAATAATGCAAAAAAGTACACATTTCATTATATTATTTAGAATTATTTTATTGACAAAAAATTACTGCCGTAATTTATCATATATTATTAACAAATCTTTCAGTTTTATCACTTTTCGCTGTTTGCGATGTCGCTGAATGAACTTGAGCCTGGAATGGAGAAAAGACTTTGTCCCACAGACTGCAGGTATTGTTATCAAGGATTACATATTTCAATCTTTATCTATTTCATCATTTGCTAAATTGTACTTTTATTTTTTTAATTTTTCAGATTGAGGCCTGATATAAGAAAACTAGAGAATGGTGATCTGGATGGAGCTGCAGCTGAGAAAACAAGGCTAGAAGAAAAACAGAGGGATGCTCGCAAAGCGAGGAAAGGAAAGAAGAATGAATGGAAACCACGGTAAAGCTTTTCTCTATTGTTTCTCTGTGATGTTTTTTTTTATATACAGTTTGTGAATTTCTTATGACAAAATGATATAATTCCTTCAGCTACCTTTAGCATTGGTATTGGTGGGGAGGAACTAATCTGGCAAGTAAGCCTTTTGGTCCTTTTTACCAGCCTCTGAGAGGTTGCCATTCTGTACTAACCAGAGTGGGAGAGCCAAGATTCATTTCACAGGACATGAAATAAATATTAACTGATATTGATGGGAATCGAGCCCACACTGCTTTGAAGCAGGCGTCATGGAACCCTCACCCCTTGCGGCCATCACAGCCTCCAATTACCTTCTGTTGTAAAAGTAGTGGTCAAAATTTTTTATTTTTTTTGAGATTTGACAATTTTATCTTTATAAATTCACCTGATTCTAAGGATCAACATATGTATTATATATCTAATCATGCAGTGTCAAAGTTTACTGGTTATGTAACGAGATACATATAGTATTATAACTAATAAACACAAACAATACTCTTCTGTAAAGAGATACATATAGTATTACAACTAATAACACACAATACTCTTCTGTCCAATATCATATCTATATTTACAATGCCTATATATATATTTATAGTGAACACACAGTTTACAGAATATTACAAAAACAACTATTAATACTGTGTGTTCACTATAAATATATATATATATATATATATATATATATATATATATATATATATATATATATATATATATATATTTATGGTGAGCACACAGTTTACAGAATATTACAAAAACAACTATTAATATTCCCTAACAGTCCGGTAACCCATAAAGAGAGAAGGTAGGAGAGCAAGGAGAGGAGTCAGTTGGACCACCACAATCAACTCATCACGGTAACAAGACAACAGGCTCAACAGACTCTCTTAGCCCAACTGACTCGCTCTCCCCACTCTCAAGACTCAGCTCCCACCATCCTCGATGTCACTCCTTACACCATTCCTCCTTTTTCAAAAGAGGAACCACTTTAAAAGTGGTTTCACTTTCTCCAATCGCACATCTAGAAATCCAGAAACAGTATCTATGGTCGGCACCTTCGGTAGAGACAAGTGCTCGCTTTTCTCCTCTCCTCTTGTTAGACTTATCATCAGACTCGTCCTATGAAGAGACATTGGAAGACGAACCATCACTTCCCACGATCACTAGACCTTGCTCTTGAATGAGCCTGTCTCGCTCTTCTAGGGCAGTCATCGCAAGCTGGATGTCTTAGCGAGTTTCTTTGAAACCCCTTCATCTTCTCGTACTGCCGGCATTTCTCTTTATGTTCACTCTGGAGTTGGGCATATTCCTCTCCATACTCTTCTTTCGGAAAATCCACCTCTTCTCCAAAGCATTCACGCTCTCGCTTAACAACTCTAAATTATACACTAGTAACTACTTACTTATACAAAATATATTAAACTGAATGAGAAACTTCTTCTTATACTAAAACAAAACATATAATATAGGTAATGCCAATGTCTTCTTAAAGCAATAATACTATCCTTAGCACCTGGTGGCCAGATTCTATGGTGGCCGTGAGGCCGGGTATCGACGCTCCGAAATGGGGACAAAGATACTTGGTGTCCTATTTTGTAACCTTCCTGCGTAAGAGATAAGGTGACCGTGGCACATTTGACTCTTCGAAGTCAGGCCGCCAGGAAAGATCCTGGTATGATATTCGTGGCGAACAAGTCGTGGTTTCATCCTGGCTTACACGGGTACTCACCGTTTCTCTTTCGGCTATTTCCTCTCCGTCAGAATCCGAACCGTCCGAATTACCTCTCTCAGTAGGCACCGAGGAAGACCCTCGACTCGACTCAGCAACAACCTCATTGTTGGAATCATCCTAGCTACTAGAAAGCCGATCAATATATTGTTCCGTTTTGACCCAGACCCGGGGCGAATTAAACCTAGCGGATTTTGAATTCAATGAGTTCGGCTGTATTTCCCCGTCATAAGCGTTTTTGAGACGGTTGATGTGCACGACGCAATAACCTCCCTTAGCCAGCGAAATCGTATAGTCCCACGGTGACATCTGGGCAACAACTGAATGCGGACCTGTCCATGGACTACAAAATTTTTTTGCATGCCCCTTAAGAACTGCGGGCTCAAGTAAATATACCCGCTGCCCGATCTGAAATTCTCTTAATCGCTTCCCTCGATCAAAACCTCGATTTCGTTCCCGCGAGCCTTATGATCCGCCTGCCAGGGTGTGTGAAACGCCTCTTTTCCTGGAGTTCCCATAAATATTCCTCTACTCCCTCAGACAGGTCCTCAAGCTTTACTGAGCAATCGAATGGCAGTTCCATTTCCTGGCCATGCACGAGAAAATGAGGGGTATACCCTGTGGACGCATGTGGGTGCTATTGTAAGCCATCAGAGCATAAGGAATCCACTCATCCCAATCTTTTCCATCACGTCTGACAAAATGGGAAATGGAATCTACGATGGTTTTATGAAAACGTTCAATTATTCCATTGCTTTCTGGATGATAGGTGGTTGTCTGTATTTTCTTGATGCCTAATTGCTTGCACGCGGTTTTAAACAAATCCGAGCAGAAATTTCGTCCTTGATCCGTCAATAAGCGACGGGGAGTGCCATGACGTAAGACGATCCCTTTCACGAATGCTTGGCCAGTCTCGGTCACAGTCTGTCCAATCATAGGTATGGCTTCGGCATACCGGCTAAAACAATCGATGAAGGTCAGTAGCTAGCGAAAACCATTCCTACTAGTATGCAGAGGTCCAACCACGTCGAGGGCTACCTGCTGGAACGAATATCTGGGCTCAAAAATTGTATGCGTGCGATTGTTCTCTTCGCGCCCGGATGTCCCGACCATGGAGTCTCGTGATGTAACCCATAAAGAGAGATGGTAGGAGAGCAAGGAAAGGAGTAACAGTCAGTTGGACTACCACAATCAACTCACCTCAGTAACAAGACAACAGGCTCAATTGACGCTCTTAGCCCAACTGACTCGCTCTCCCCACTCTCAAGACTCAGCTCCCACCATGTGCCATACTCATCACTCCTTACAGTTATATTCTTCTTTGGATGATTTTTTGTTATGAAGTTTATTCAGATGGATTTCTATGCGACTATTTTATTTATAAATGATATGTTAAGCATTCATTTTAAAATGCTTCTTTAAGGACTCTTAAAATGTTCACAGATTAGGGTTGATTTTGATTGGATATATGTACAATTTTTTTTCTTTTTTTATTATTAATATAAATTTGGTCAGTACTTATATGCTCTTATTATTTGTTTGCTTGTTATTTTAAGGTGGTTCTGCCAAGGAACAAACCCCTATACACAACATGAGGATTGGCTTTACACCGGTGGATACTGGGATAGGAACTTTGGACCTGACCCACAGATATTCTGAATGCTACAGGCCTAGAATGTTCAATGAGTTTCGGTGTTTTTCCCTCCTTCTTAGCTGTCATAAGTCCGAGAGACTGTTTCCCCACTCCTTTAGTGTGGATACGGACTTGAGAAGGCAAAATAAAAGACAGTGCCATGTCCATGGCATTTGCCACTCCTATGCTGTATTATCCTTCCTGTAATGTCTGTTTTCTATCTATGTACTATATGTCCTTTGATCCTAGCATTACTATTGTGTATGGTCAGTCCTATAATTAGATGATCAATTTTTCCTATCCCCAACAAATGAAAGTAGATGAAAAGTGTTCACATTATCTTATAATATATGCACACTTATTGTACAATTATTGGTTTTATTAGTATTGCATGTCATTATTGCTTTATTTTATTTTATTTCTCATCAATATTAGTTTTGAACACTGAGTGCATAATCAATATTATTAAAAAAACAAAAAAACCTACTAAAGTATGAACTACTTTGATTTATTTTGATCAGTCCTCCCTTCCTCATGTATAAACTGTGTATAGTCGTATACTTTATATGAGACTGTTTTTTCGAATTAGTAATCATAGGAGCAGTTTCTTAGGGTTCGTTATTGTTTTAATAATTTTAATGTTTAGCTTGCCTACCAAAGGCCTATTTTTTTAGCATTCCCTGCTCTGTGATATGAAATATGAGCATGCTAATTTTGTTAAGTTTATTTCCTATTTTAGATATTGTTAGGAGATAGTTAATACTAATGTTAGAGTATCATAATTAATTGTTTTAGATTAATTTTCCAAAAGTACTGGGAAATATGTGTCATACCATTTATTTTAATGTCATTATTTTGTTGTGATTTGTTTCTGGCATTAAAATTTTATATTTTATAATTTTTCACTGCTGTTGACAGTCATAATTGTATAAATACTGATTTAATGATTCATTCTTATTTAATACCAAATTAGTTACTAATGAGTAGATAGTTAGTCTGTTTAGAAGTTGACTTATGATAGTATTGGCACCCATTCAGTTTTACCATGCTCTGAGCTTTGAAGTATTTTTTATGTTGATACTTAGCAATGGGTTAAAACTACAATCTCATCAATTAAATTTTTTTCCTTTATGAAGGCATTGCATTTGGCCATTTTCTTAAATGTTTAATGCATTAATCTAAACAGATTTCTTAGGTTAGAACTAATAATATCAAAATTTTAGTAAATATGTTTATTTTTCGATTATCTATTCTTCGGTTCCTAACAAGACCATCTTAAAACCTTTTCTTTTCTTATTGTTTAATTTATTTATTTTTAAATATATATAAAATCTATTAATTGTTTTAGGCAAGATTTACTCTGAATTTTCTTAAATAATTGGCTATCAATTTCTAATTACCTATGATTTTTTTTTTTTATGATTAGTATTCTTTGATTTTGCACCTCAACCTGAAGTGTCAAATAAAAGATAGTCTTGGAAGGAGCCAAAAGTCATTGTAATATAATGAAAAAATAAACATACTTATACAAAAACAAAGTATTGGCTTTACTAAAATCTATTTATATTAGTATATTAAACTCACAAATAAATGTTAACTCTTGAGCACAAAAGGAAAAATTATTAACTGAATACTTTCAAGCATATAAACTTTCAAAAAAAAAAAAAAAAATTTTAAATGATTAGTTTTCATTTAACTGTAATTTATTAACTGTTAATAGTTAAATTAACTGTTAATCGCAATCATGATTTTATACCTCCACTTTTTTTTGATTTTTGTTTGATGACTTAACAGTATCACTGCTAAAAAACTGGTAAATTTTCAAATAAATATTTATTGTTGTATTATTATATTTCCCGTTGTAACTGATTCAGTAGGCTTTCTCCTATTTTATGAAATTGAGACACAGGCTTTATAAAGAATTTTGGCATGACACATTGCTTCCATCTAATTATTCTCAGGCTCTGAGGAAAAATTAAGACTTTTTTCCTTTAGCTTTTTTTTCAACAATTAATTTGCATTGTTAAGGCACTTTAAGTATGCATAGGTGTTTTTAAGTTACCATTTCTTGGTTTCTAATAATTTAAACTTGTGATAATTTAGAAGGCATATGAAATCTCTGATAATTGATTCAGAGGGGAAACCATCTCATGTGTGCCATGTTTTTATTTATTAACCTATGTGATTTAAATATTTTTATTGTTAAAAAAATTAAATATATTTCTTGTAAAAGAAATAGATTTTAAGAGATTATATAAAGTTGAAATAAAGAGATATATATTGTACAGAAACATGAAATAAAACATATATTATAGGCAATTGTACAAATGTCCCTGTTTTCGGTAGGTTTAGATAACCCTGTATAACTTTAGGTGTAAATATGTTGGAATGCCAGGTGTATTTTATGTACATCATTAAGTAGTTTTTAAATCCATAATTTAACAGTTTGTAGTACCAGTTTAAAAGTGATGTAGCTAAACTTTGGTTTTTGATTGCTGAAATAATTCAATCATTGATGTGAAAATTCCTTTGTAATAACTCTTTATATTAATTTCATTGTTATCAATAAAGACAAAAATTAGAATAGTTACAGTTCCTTGGAAATATTAATTTAGTACTTATTAGAAATAAGAAGTTAAATTTTGTTTTCAGGTAATTTATCTTTATTTAATGAGGATAAATTCTCAATGGTGAAAATTCTGTACGATCATTATGTTGAAATAATTTTTACAAAAGAAAAATGCTTTTGCTTTGCTAGACAATTTTTCATACTGGATTATATTTTGAAAATATAGTGTATTTGTGCACTCTAATTGGTCATTAAATGCAATCACGTCTCTATTTGTACCTTTCAACTTTTTGAACTGAGTATTATATCAAATTATAAATTGTATTGATCACACTTGACATTCCAATCTTGCTTATTTGCAATCCCAGATTATTTGAACTAGATATATAAAATTAGGTATATATGGCCTCTGAATTATTTTTCAGTACAGCTCATTCCAGTGGCAATGTTGTACAGTAAGTTGATTATAAGCTTAGATGTGTTTTATTTTATTTTAGTGAGTTTCCTGCAAATAAAATAATATAAAGAAAACCACTTGAAAAAAAATTATTGCTATGCAGGCAATAAATTGAGCCGGCTAATGTACTAAAAAAAGTGCAATGATAAATAATTAGTAATTCTTTAAAGTTACATTTTTTTTTTTTTAAATAAAATGCATGAAAATAAATAGATACAGAATAATTTACAATGAATAATTCCACACTTCCTTAATCTAAAAATATTCAATTTATATGGTAAGTAACAATATCCATCATAATCATACTAAGTATCCATCATATAATATTTGTTATCTAATTACTTAGATATCATTAAATATACAATGAAATAAATAAATACCCTTTAACTAAATAAAATATGCATTAATTCACTGCATATATAAATTTACATTCATTCATATAGACCAATTCTTACATGTATATTATTTTTATACATTTTGAATGTGGCTATAGCCAGTATTTTATTTTTGTTTGTTCATTATAAGTGGTTTTAGTATACAATCTTTTTTTTAGCGAAAGTAAACTTAGTGTTCACTTAATGAATTGTAAATAGAACAAGATATTAAATAAAAAATGACAAGAATTGCCATTTAAATCATGAATATGATTCCTAATTTTTCAGGAAACTCACTACGATGTGGCAAATTTTGCACATCATGTGTTTTGATTATTATTTTAAAAAAATTTTAAAGGCAATTTTATATTGCTGCAGATTTAGCTCAGGGAGTTTTGAATGAAATTTTGATGTTATTCAGTTTCCTTAAAACCCTGTAAAAAGTCAAAAGAAAATTGTATTTTTAACTCTCTCCCTGAATATTTACTCAATATGTTAGTTATATATTTGTAGTTAAATTAAAGACACTATAAATTATGAAAATACTGTTTGGAGTTGTAATATTTATTTTTTATTCATGACATCTTGTTTTGTTTTATTCTGCCTGAAACCGAAATGTATTAATTTTGCCTTCCAATTCTTAACATATATTTTTTCTAATAGCTAAATAACACTTATTTGAAGATCTGTCTCAATTTTAAGTTCTGTTAAGTACAAACAAATATGCAGCGAACTTAAAAGGTTGTGTGCACAAGCCTGGTAAAAAATCCTCAAAAGTATTCGGTGTATATACATATTTGTGTATCTATTTTATGTCAAATGTAAGAATCCTATCTTATGAATAGGTACTAGGCAAACAGAGATAAATGTTGTATAAATAACATGCTTCTTATGACAATATATCAAATATGTGTTTATTTCACATGTAATAGTCTTTAGAATGTTTTTTTATTGTAATTTATAGATAATCATGATTTAATGAACATTTATAAAATAAAAACCAGTAAATATATACTACTGATTTGTTTTTGTTATTTTTTTTTCCAATGTATATATATATCCTTTTGTGAACGCCGGACTTCGGCAGAAAAACAAAATCCTCCAGAAAAATCGTCAAAAATTTCTATTTTTTGATTTATATGAAAATTCGAATTTAAGGGTTTTAAAGAACGCTAAAAGCGAATCTGAATTGCTTTTCCCAAAATATTTTTTGTTGGCATACTTAACAGAAACCGTCTTTTGGTTTTTGTAATTTTTTGTACATTTCAGCTCATTTAATATAATGGACAATGGTTTTTTCTTATTTTACATTAAAAAAATAAATCGATAGGCATATGAGAACCTTGAAATTCATGAGGCCAAAGGCAGAAAACATTAATATAAAAAATCGTTGAAATTATTTAAAATATTTTTTTTCTTGGCTCCTATGGCAACATTGGACACATGTCTAATATTTTTCGACCTAATATTGCCAAAAAAATGTTCACTGAAATCCGTGATGCCACATCCCTATCCTCCTCTTGATAGTATAAATGTTATTAAAATATTTTATAAATAAAAACAAAATATTTTTTTACCAAATAAGATTTAGCCATATTTTATAAACTATATTTCTTCCTCACAACTGAAGGTAGGTAGTATTCATGCAGGAAAATAAAAAAAAAAAAATTATCTTCAGGATCGAAAATTTTCGCAAGCATTTTACGTTTTAGACACCAAGAAACAAAATTTGCTTCCTTATCTGTGTGTGGTAAAATTTTATTTTATTTCTTTATTTTCTTGCTTAGTATAATCCTTGATACAGACATACCTACTACCATAAATCCGATTATGATGAAATTTTCAGAGATTGTGCGAGTTATTACATAGATGGTTCAATTTTATCAAATTCCTTTCTCTGTTTTCTGTTATGCAAGCGGAAACGCATTTTTCCTTACACGCCAATATTTCGAAAACGGATAGACAGATTTGGCCCAAAATTGAAGGAAAGTTGCTGTTTATTGTGAAAATTCTTCAGCATCATTTTTACTAAATTACATCCTCTACTTTCACTTACGAATAGACAAACATATTTTTCTTGACGAAAAATGGCTTGTCTGATTTGGTCCAAAGTTTGGGATTAGTGTTAAAGTGACCCAATAGAGGGATGCTGAAAAAATATATAGATATTCATAAAAATAAATCGATATTTTTGTCCGATATTTTCTCTCTCGTTATATGATATCGGTATTAAAATTTGAGTATCAAAAACCGATATTTTTTTTTCAAAAATTATCATTTCGGGTTTAGTACCTATATCTTTATGGACTGATCTCTACATTAGGGATGTGAATATAAAAAAAAATATATCGATATACGCGTGTATCAATGTTAAAACCGACTATTTTTGTTATAAGGACCTCTCGAAGGACCTCTATCCTCGTCAAAAATAGTATTATTTGTAGAGCGTTACAATATATATATAAATTCAATCCTCCTCTCCCTCACCCGACCCACCTTTCCTCACGCGATTCCTAATAGGCTTTCTGGGCTTCAACAGGTATGAACTCGAGGATTGTTAAAAACAGTGGCTTTTCGTAGCGGCATATTCTTGTTTTTTTTATAATAATATCCGGATAAGATATTGTTTTTATAATATCGATATTTCTGTGCCGATATAATTAAAGGTGTCTTTACACTTTTAACAAGCCTCGGCTGGTAAAACGCCGAGCAAAACGGTAAACGTGTAATAGTAGTGAGATTAGCGAAAGTGCGAACGCACCAAATCTTGAAAAACAAACCACTTGGCGGGCATCCAAACTAGCGGCTTTAACATTTATGTTATCCTATTTTTATTTAACCCTCTATTGGACGGGTGAGAAAAAATCACGCTAAAGGACGGGTTGGGTCCCTATAACCCTATAATTCAATTATTTTTTTTTTGGCCTAGAAAAAATTATTGTGCTTTAAGAAGGACGTCTAAATAAAGTGTATAGAAGTAAAAATTAATAAAGAAATTGGTCAGACCTAGTTTTCATTTTTGAGAATCAGAATTAATTTTGAAAAAAATACAAAAGAGAACAAATTGTGTAAGTAAATCTTTATTACGTAAGGATATTCTTCTTAAAAGATTAAGTAAAATTGCGCTAACTAATGAATTTAATTACGTTTAACACTAATTGAGGTCCAGTTGATGTGCCAATTTCATCGTCATGATGCATCTATGGAATCTGAGACTGGCAAGGACTTGCGTTCAACAATGTCAGAAGGCTTTAATGATCTTTCATATGGTCCGACTGGCTACTTCCCACAGTAAGTTGTACTTGTAAAATGTATGAGCATCCACCAAAGAAAATACTTAATTCCATATTTGGTAGACGGGTATACTTTCGAAACCCGCACTTTTCACGGATGCTACTTTATAAGACATTTTTTTTTTTCATCATATATTTGAATAGTTTATCTGTATACGTTATTAGAAATTGTAATTATTTTATTATTATGGCATTTTTGGATATTCAGTCCTTTTATTTCATAAGATTTGTTTTGTTTTGTTATTGTATTTTAAGGAATTCTCTTTACTAATTCATTTACTAGTTCATCAACAGTAAATTTTATACCCTCACCAATAAATATGAACCATGAAAATTAATAAAGTTATTTCGATAAGAAGTTTAGCACAGGAGAATTTACTGAGCTTAAAGGAAAGGACCAGGACCAGGTCATTTGACCAACCTGTGTTCCCTTACATATATTTTTGATGTAGAACCATTGCAGTTTAGCTCTTATCATAATCATTAGATTTTAATTACCACTCATCATTGCCATTCAATTCTATCACAAAATTTACCTGAATCGACAATTTTTTTTTTAAATTTAGTTTTCTTTAAAGATTGTTCAATATAATTAATAGTGACAATAGATTCTATTGATTGACTTCTGACTAACTATGAAAGCTGTTTTTTGCTTCTTGGTAATGTTAGCCAGCCCTATTGAAATCAAGAATAAATTGATCTGCTTTAAATATTCTTCTCTATGAAATAGTAAATGGGAGACATGTCCAGACTTCTCCCACAGTTTGTAATTCACCTGCAAAATTAAAGTTCTTATAAATAATAACTTGATAAGTTTAGTTAATTTTAATAAAAATATAAACCTACAAATATAGATTAAATAAATACCATGAATACATAATAAAAAAAATTAATTTAAATTAAAAATGTCTGTTTTTTATTTCATTCTTTGTTCCATAGCTCCATAACTCTCCACCTTATATTGACATTCCTCAACCCCTGAACATTACATTAATAAAAAAAGTCTTTTTCACATAAAAATTAAACATATTAATTGTTAATGGTAGAGATATTATTGACTATAGATATAATTAACAAGTTGTTTGGAAGGAGGGGATGAGAGGGGTTGTATATGTAAATATATTTAGGTATAAAATGTATGTATGAGTTTATACATTTGTTAATATTTATATTTTTATAAAAAAATGGAAGTTTTATTAAACAGTAGACGTTATTGCACAGTATGCTAAAAGACAAAATTTAAGAAGTATCAATGCTATTGTTAGTTTTACACCCAAGACTGACATATATATAGAATAGAATAGAATGAGAATTTTATTCTGGGACAAAGTCCCCTTAGAAAAGCTATGTTGTAAAAACAAAAAATAATAATCCTCACTTAAATATTGAAATAAACAAATAAGTCATAAATAACATAAAAACAATAAAAGAAAAGAGAATTCTTGTCAAGCAATATAAACAAGTACTAATAAAATAGAGAAAATAAAATTAAATTCACCCGTTTGACAAAACTTTATCGTTAAAATAATTATTTAAATCTCCTAGTGAGAAAAAAAAATATATATATGTATATACATAAATTTACATTGTGATATGATACAGAAAAAAAATAGATAAGCACATAGAAAAAATAAATAAAGAGAATCACTATCTAAATAACATTTATACAAAATTAACAACATAAAGAGCATATTTGAACTTCTTAACAATCAAGTTGTAAATGCCATCGTAGAGAAAATAATTAATTCATAAATAAAAAGAAAAGAATCCTTGAGATTTACAAATCAAACAACGAACTACATGAACAATGAAACGAATTTTACATAAAAGGTACGTCGTGAAAACTGATGCATTACAATATAATGCTATGGTTAGCCAGCGTCCGGGTTGTGAGCAGGAGTTGGAAAAGGAGGGTTTTAAAAGTGGCTAAAGAAGGGGCATGTTGGATTTTAAGACGGAGAGTACTCCAGAAAGTAGCGGAACGAGCAATAAAGAAATTTTGGAATGATGCAGATCTATATGGAACTGTGTATAAAGGTCAGAGGGCCGAGATCTTGTGGACTGGGAGTGGATAGAGGACTTGAAGGATGGGAGAGATTGTTGATAAGAAGGGCACTGGTTGTTAATTATTTGGTAAAGGAATACTGTCTACGGAAGGAGGGGAAGAGCCATCCTAACTGGGCATAGTGGTGTGGAATGCCCCAGGTATTAGTATAGTATGAAGGTATAGAATAGAAGTTGGTATAGGATCTGAGAAGGAGTTTGGGATCAATGAAAATGGTCTGATTCTTAGCAGCGTTTAACCTTAATCCAATTAAGTTTGCCCACTTGATGCTAATTTGATCTAGGACTTCTTGGTTCTTGGTAAACGCCACTAATAGCTCAGAAGGAAAAAAGGATAAATAGATTTGGGAGTCGTCGGTATAAAGGTGATGGGACAATGAAGAATTGATTTGTGAAGGTCCTTAATATAGGATCTAAAAAGAAGAGATGATATGCTGGGTCCATGGGTAATTCCTGAGGATAGAGTAAGATAGGAAGATAAAGGTTGATTTAGAATGGTAACTGCTTGGGCGCGATGAGAGAGGAAAGATTGAAACCAACAAATAGAACTGGAAGGATAATGATTTTAGTTTGGAAAAAAGGACGGAATGGTTTATGGAGTCAGAGGCTTTGAAAAAGTCAAGGAGTAAAAGGACAAGGAAAGTAAATTTTTTATCATCTATGGCGCCCTGAACATCGCTGGTAATTTGAATTAAGACAGATTGTGTGGAATAGTTGGATCGGAAGCCAGATTGGAGAGAGTCAAGTTGATTGGAATCTTCTAGGAAATTGGAAACTTGTGATTGCACTAGTCTTTCTTGGCGGTTTGAAAGGGTGGATAGGATTGAAATTGGGCGGAAATCGTCGGGAAAAGAAGGGTTAGGATTTTTATTTATTGGATGAACAATGGCCTTTTTCCAAGAGGTAGGGAACATTGAATTCTGGAGGGAGAAGTTGTAGATGAAAAGGAGAACTGGAAGGATTTCAGAGAAACTCAGTTTTATTAGTTTGAAGGGAGATACCATCTAGACCAGTGGAATTCGTATGTGATTTTGTCACGGCTGATAATAGGTCAGTGGGGGAAATATAGGAAAAATAAAAGTCTTTATCGTTAAAAGATGTCCCAGAGAGAAAGGCAGACGGGGTGGATTGGTAGGTGGTAGAAGAAGCTTCTTTTGTTTGTTTGTGTGTGTATGTTTGTGGGTGGGTTCGTTCGTGCGTGCGTAATTCAATTAATCAATGTGTAGGTCAATTGTGTGTAGTTCAATTTTTCTTTTCAAAAGGCTGATTTTTCAATTGTTTAATTTCCAAGAAGATGGTATGCAAACCCTTTTGAACTTAGTTAATTTGTTCAGTGATTATGGTGATAATTTAAAATATTCTGATTGATTTTAATATAATGCATATAAATTAATTTTATTTGTGTCATATTTGTGTTTTTAAAATAAGTGCCTCCTGTCACCAGATCAATTTGAATTATACTGTCAAAAAATCAAGAAAAAATCAGAATTGAAAATGGAAAAAATTGCCCAAAAGGCCATCTGATGTTATCTAATTAGGAATATAAAGACAACAGCGTTCACTATCATCTTTCTGAAAATGTAATAATTTAAAAATTTGATCAATTTTTTTAAAGGTATCTTGTTTTATTTACCTGCACCCCCTTTGATTTCCAAATCTCACAAATTTCCAAATTTATTTTATATGGGCTTATTGCATCATCTTTTGAAATTAGAATCAGCTTTGATAATTCCACTGCAGGATTAAATAATAAATATCTTCCATGTTTAGAGTGTTTGTAAAAAATAAAATAGGTCAACATAAGTGAAAACCTGAAAAAATAAATGATATAAAATTATTTTCTTTAAATGGTATTTTATTTTTTGAAAGCTAATTCACACTAAACAATAAATAACGTAACAACCCAAAAAGATCCAAAATCAAATACTAACACTTTAAAAGCAAAAACAAATTAAATAGCTGAAAAGATCAAAATACCAATTATTTTTAAATTGCCACGTATCGGAAAACAGATTTTTCAACATGATCATTCACTTGAAAGATTAGTACAGATTGATATAATTTCTTTGGAAAAACACTATTAAAAACTAATTCTATTATACACAGTAATCAGCAATAAGCAAATAGCATATAGAATATCTTTATTAGAAAAAAAAAAGGCCTTGTCTGATTTGTACTAAGGCTTAAAAACACCGAGAAACTCATAATTTCTGTCCAATCTTCCTTTGCGTGGAAGATTGTTTTAAAATTATCACAAACAATAAAAATATTCTTTTGCTTGTTGATTTTTAATATACTTTGTATAATTGTATTTTCTGTTCAAATAAGCCAATCTTGAATTTTTTGTTTTCTCCCCTGAGGTCATCTGTTCATATTTACACCGATTCTCTACGAATTTCCGTGTAGCTGTTCAGAAGTTGCAAGTAAACAAAGCAGAAGATAACTCGTTATTGGCGTCCTAAACAATAATGCAAATTACGAGTTGGTGGCAGTCAACATGTCAAGTTAAGTTTTCTCACTTAAAAAAAAAGAAAGATATTTTTGTATTGATTGTTATGCTACTGAGCAACATGCAATGGAAACATATGAAATTAATCTTACATAAATATATATATATATAAACATTAATCTTAAATCAAACCAAATAAAAATTGTTTTCAATGACATCACATTAATTTAATTGTATATGAAAGGTACAAGGCAAAAACGATGAAAACTCTATTGGCGCAGGCTGAAGCAAGTAGAAATCTTGAACGTGTATTGCTTCAATACGGTGTCGACGTAGCAGCGCTTCAAGAGATAAAATGGAGAGGGGAACAAAATAAAGGATCTGGGATCCTATATGATAATAAACAGTGGACATGAGAGGAATATCTTGGGAACTAATTTCATGATTAGGAAAACCCTGAAGTATTTACTGTTGGGATGTAAGATGGTCTCGGAAATAAAATGTGTAATTAGACTAAAAGAAAATGTTTTAAATACATCCATCATTAGTGTAAACACACCAACAGTAGACAGCAAAGAAGAGGAAAAGAACAATTTCTGTGGGGCGCTCTCTCAAGGATATGACTTGTTTCCACATCATGATGTTAAAATAGTCATCGGCGATCTAAATGCGATAAGATCAGAAAAGAAGAAGTTTTTGGATCAACCATTGGTAGGTTCAGTAAACATAATGTGTCAAACGATAATGGAAGCTGATGTATAGAGCTCGTCCTAGAAAATGGCATGGTGAACAGAAGTTCGCACTTCCCTCATAAAGAATTCCATAAGGAAACATGGCTTTCCCCAGATGGAAAACATAGAAATCATATATTTCATATGGATCACATTCTTATTGACTGTAGACACTGCTCCGACATAAATGACGTGAGAAGCTATCGAGGAGCAGACGCTGATACTGACCATTTCTTGGTTAAAGTACATCACAGACAAATAATAGAATGCAGTGTTCGAATAAAAGGCAAAAGAACTAACAGATACCAAAGCAAAATTTTAAACATACCCCAACAAGCTGAAAAATTTAAAGAAATTGTACAAGAGTCATTTCTGAAGCGATGTGATGGAAATACAGAAATAAACAATCATTGGGAACAGATTAAGACATCCATCAACCAGAATGCAGAGGAGGTACTGAAGATAAAACAAAAAAGTACAAATAAGGAATGGCACTATGAGGAATGCGACCGAGCGCTTAAGGACCGGAAGGAAGCGAATTGAGAATGCTTGCTGTGAGTACAAAAGAAGTAAGGAGGAGTATATCTCTATGGATAGGAGCGCAAAGAAGATAAGTAGACAGAAAAAGTGAAGTTTTGAAAAAGGCAAGCTATAAATGCTCCCAACTGATTATGATGTCAAGTTAACAAGAAAATTCTATAAAGGCGTGCAGAAATTTAAGAATGGTTTCCAATCCAGAACTAATATATACGAATAGAGACTGTGATAATCTGATCAGCAACCCATCTGAAATCATGGAAATATGGAGAGAATAATTAGTGATTGATAAATATGATCCTTCTATACCATCACTCGGTCGTCAACTGGAGAGAATATTTTAATAATTTATTAAATATTCGACAATCACTGCCAAACAGTATAGTGCGAAACAGGCCCAGAGTTAGACAGGATGAAAACATCAACAAGAATGATGTGGAACCACCGGATTTTGAAGATTTTGTAGATGTGATAGCTGTTCTAAAGAATAACAGAAGTTTCTTTTGGGATAGTATCGATACAGAGGTGGTGAAGAATCGCGGAGAAACTTTACTAAAGGAGGTTTACAACCTAATGTTGGACATCTGGATTACAGAGCACATTCCTAAAGAATGAGCTGCCATATGTCCTATTTTTAAGAAGGGAGAGAAAACAAAATGCGACAATATCGATACATATCTTTGCTAAGTACAGCTTTTGCAATCCTGCGAAATAAAAAAGTTCATTTTTATTCCAAGAATGTTTTGGGTAAATACCAGTGTGGTTTGAGACCAGGTAGATCAACTATCGACCATATTTTTTCTATTAGACAAATGTAGGAAAAAACGTGCGGGTATCAAATAGACAGTATAAACAGAGAAGAATTAATGAACGGGATGATGAAACCGAGAGTTCCAAAAAAGGTAATAGATTTGACAAGAATGACCCTAAACTGTAGTAGATCCAGAATAAAGATGAATGGCCAGTTGGAGAATTTCGAGGTTAAAGATGGGCCTAGGCAAGGTGATCCATTATCTTGTTTAATATTGCCTTTATATATTCAATATGAGCAATAAGGAAATATCCTGGTAGCACTGTTTATAACTGGATGACACAGCATCTGGCCTATGCTGACGATGTCGTAATAACGGCAAAAAACATAACAGCGTTGGCAGGCGCTTTAAATCTAAATAGCGGCCAAAGAGCTGGGGCTGCAAGTCAACGAGCAGAAGATTGTTTACATGTTAACTTCAAGAAAATCGGATGGATCAGAGGAATGTGTCAAAATAGAAAACCACACCCTGAAAGCAGTTGAAACCTTAAGCATCTGGGTGTGATAATTACAGAAATAATGGAAGAACTGAAAAATACTAAGAGAGAAGAGCTCTCCGCCTGCGGATATATATATCCTGATATATCGCCCGGTGTGCGAATATGAGCAGCGGACGGAAAATGTGCGGAGCAATAAGGAGCTGCGTGCGAATGCATGAATATATGTGTCGATTTGGCCTCAATTGTGAGCCAGATCGGATGGTTACGTCATTTGGCTAGTCTGCCCAGAGAAGCAATCTCCAAACGCCTGCTCGAGGACCGACCTGGTGAAAGAGGAAGACCACGTCTGATGTGATTGGATGAGGTGGAGTACATCATGAAGATACTGGGAATCAGAAGATGGAGGATGCTTGCCCGAGATGAGTGGAGAGTGGAGGAGAGTGATAAGATAGGTCCAGATACTGGCAGGACCGTTGCGCCACGTATAAATAAAATAAAACATTATACTGTTACTACTAACATAATATCAATATTAAAGTACTTACTGTATGAATTGTTCTCCTATTACTCGAAAAATACTGTCTTTCTTGAAAGCAAGATAACTTAACATGTTAGCTTCTTTACCAACTGGAGGAGAATCCCAAATGCATCCTGCCAGCCTATCAATTGTGTTTTGATACTTGTATAGATTTCGTAACATTTTTTCTTCAGTATAACACCAGACCAGACAACCAACAGAAAAACCATGAATTAATAAAGGTTGGTAACTCTGGTGTTCATTTAGGAAATCAGCTAGAACAGAACTTATGCCCTACAAGAAACAATAAAAAATTATTTTTCTTTGTTTTGTAAAACCATAAAGGTTATAGAGAGGAACTTGTGAATTGCAAGAAAAAATCACCTGAAAAGGTCATCTGATAATAAGTGATTACAAGAATGAAAAGGACATTAGATTAGGATATAAGGTATGCATGGGTGGATCTAATCGCAAATGATAATTTGCTTGAGGAACTGGTGTCTTCTCTGTGTCCGTTATCTTACTTGTAGAGGAGCAGGTGTCTTCTCTTTCATTTTCCAAAAATCAGAGCCTGACGGGAATGGACCATAAATTTTAGATATGAAATTCGTGCTGTTTTGGTGACTCTAAATACGCTTGAAGAAACAAAAATGCAAAATATAGTAATCCTTGTTGACTCCAAAGCAGCAATGCTGGCAGCTTCCAGACCTGGCAACCATATAGTATGTTGGCCAGACCCCCTCTTCCCTATCGTGCACCCTCTTTCCCTACATCCCTATAAATTGCACATCTTTGTATTCCTTGTGACTAGTGATAAAAAAACGAAAAAGCAATGTTTCCAGGAAAAAAGTGGCCGCACATTGCCAAAATGGTGTTCAAAGATGGCGGACTACCGACTTTGACTTGATTTAGTTTTTTGGCCACTGTCATTCTGCATTTGGGTTAATTTCGCCATAATTGACTTTTTTTCAAAGCTGAATAGTCATAGAATTAAAGATAGAATAATTAAAAAAGTAATTGGCTTGGACAATATAAAGCATCAATAAAGTAAACGTTTTCTAGTCGTTCAAAGGAAAGTTGAAATTTCAAGAACCGTGGCCATTAAACACTCAACAATTTTTAAAACCAATAGTCAATTTTTAAAATATTCGAAATGGTTCCTTTATTAGCGGTGAAGCTTACGTATGTGGACGTAAGCGCTGTCGATCTTCTTCATCATCAATGTACATTCATAAATGCAATACTTAGCTAATTAGCTTGATCATGATTTAGTTTAATTACATTACGAGCTCATAATACTGCAATAATTTAAGTATTAGTAACAATAACATAATATATATATACATATATATATCTGACCTTTCACTAGAGACAGCTCTCTACCATTTCCTTCCTTTTTATAAAAGAGTAATTATTTCAGGAGACTTTAATGCCAATTTCCTCTCGTCATCCCGAGAAATGTTATATCTTGAAAACCTTTTTTCATCCCTAAACCTCCATATAGTTCCCCTTCAATCCCACTCATCACTCCTGCTTTGGTGACACTTGGCTAGATATATTTATAATAGACTCAGCTGAAAAGCTCCTATGTTCTTCCCAACATCCTGTAACGTTCCTCTCCCAACATGACCTGATACTTATCTCCTACAATATGTATGTACCCACCTTTGTCCCTCGAACTATATCCTATCGTAAACTTGACTCCCTAAATTAAAAAAAAATCTCCAAACAGACCTGGATATGCTTGATTGGAGCCCACTATATTCCTCTTCCTCAATAGACACTATGGTGGAAATCCTCTCCTCAAACCTCCTTTCCCTTCTTGACTCACATGCTCCCTTACAAACTCGTACCTTCCGAAGTCCACTTGCTCCTTGGATTAGTGATGAAATCAGGGACCTAAGAAGAAGACGTGGGGCGGCTCGGAGACGTAGTCGGCGTACTGGTCTTCCCAAATACCGTGCAATCTACACTCGCCTCCGAACCTTGGCCCAATCGAAGCTCCGCAATGCTCTTTCTCGTTACTTCCAAGACGCCTTTGCCGCTACCTCCGATTCGATATCCAAGTGGCATCTTCTGCGCCAAATATCCCTCTGCAATTCATTCCAGACCAATCCTTCTTTCCCTGCATCTCCCGATGAGTTTAATGCACATTTCTCTTCCGTATCACAATCTCCTTCCTCCCATATTTTTCTTCCGAGTACAATCCCTTTTGCCACCTCTAACTTCTTCTTTTCCGACATTACCCCCGATTGCCTCCTATCTGCTATTTTGAAAATCAAAACCAAGTCGATTGGCTGTGATAGTTATAAGTTATTCTTGAACCCTAACAAATCCCAGGCTATTGTGTTCGGTTCCAGTTACCTTCTTAATTCCCTACCTCCTATTCCTCCATTCACCATCAACCATCTTCCTATATCCTTTTTCTCCTCTGTAAAAAATCTCGACATTATACTGTATCAAAATCTATCATGGAAGCCTCACATTTCCAATATCTCCCGCCGTTGCTTTTTCACCCTCCGCCAATTGCGCCGTTCTGGCTTTCTCCTTCCACGTGAAATCCGACAGCTCATTGTTTCCTCCCTAATCTTCCCCCACTTCGATTATGGTTGTGCTGTGTATGGTGGTCTCTCTGGGGAGCTGGATGCCAAGCTAAAACTGCTCATGTACAAACTGCTTTGTACGTTTTGTATTCGGCTCCCCAAGATACTCACATGTTACCGATCTGTACTCCGATTTGAAGTGGTTGTATCCCTCTACACGCAGGCATTATATCCTTGGCTTCTTCCTATATCAAATAATATCCACTCACTCCCCTCCCTACCTCTATGACCTCCTCTCCTTCAGATCCTCCGTTCACTCCAGACATACATGCTCCCGTCCATCCGACATCTATCCACCTTCTCACAGATCTTCAGTATATAGCCGCTCATTTCTTATCCTCTGGAATTCCCTTCCTCTTGAAATTCGCCGTGCTCCTTCCCTCCGTACTTTCAAATTCCTTCTTTTTTCATACCTCCTCCACAAACAAAAAAACACTGATGATTGAGTATAACCCAGGTTATAATTAAATTTTAATTTCATAAAATATGGATACCCGTATAGTGTGGACCTGAATACAATATATGTATATATTATTTATGTGTATGCATTTTCATTAATATGTAATTTTAATTATTGTAATTACTATTATTGCAATTTATTTGTATAGTTATAGCTAATTTTGTTTATTTCTATTTTATTGAAAAAAATGTTCGAAAGTATATTTTAGAAAGTATATATATTACTTCTGTATAATGTATTACTTAATTTATTGTTTTCTGCTTTTTTGTAGTTTTTTAATTTTTTTTTCTGTTCTTTGTACTTTTTAATGATAACAATTTTTATTTTTTCTGATTTTTATAATACCAGGCTCAGAATAGTCTTATGCATTCATTATGTAAATAGAAGTTATTCAAGGGGACATTAGTCCCAGAATAAAGTTAAATTTTCTATTCTATTCTCTCTCTCTCTCTCTCTCTCTCTCTCTCTATATATATATATATATATATATATATATATATATATATATATATATATATATATATAATATATATACATTTAATTTCTTTATTCTGTTCTGATGACTTATATGACCGAATCTCTCGTAAACAAATATACAATTATAGTAATGAATCTTAATCCATATACCTCCACCACAACCTAATTAAACATAAATATAGCGAACAGAAGTAAGGGCCGAAATCGGGTGCTCATTTTAGGAGGATTTGAATGTTATTTACGAATGTGTAGGACATTCTAAGTAAAATAAGCATTGTCTGCTATTCCATAGCCGCTACCTTAAACAATGGCGCCTTTTTAATCAAGAAAAAACAAAATTTTCATTCATTTTGGCTTATTATTTTCAATAATTGACCTTTCTAATGGATTAAGAAAAATTGTTTTTAAACACTCCCTCAAAATTTGAGTGTTCACGTTTTAGAATACAGAGAATCCGAATATCGAATAAAAAAAAATTCGTCCGTCCGCCATCAGCGGCTCTTCTCCGAGACTACTGGACCGATTCAGCAACTTTCTTGAGATTCTTGAGATTAAGCAACAAGGTTACGCCTCACCCTAATGATGATCCTCCGAACTCGACATTACCAAGTGACTATTTGTTTCAAAATGGTGGCCGATTAGGGATTTTATAATCCCATAACTCCGCCATTTATAAAGGGAGAATTTAAGGTGTTTTAGAATCAGCATAACAAGGCATTAAAAAAAAAAGAAAAAAAAGCAAATAACAAAAAATCTATTTAAATACTTTTGGTTTATTATTTTCAATAATAGACCTTTGTAATCAATGTTTTTTTTATCTCCCCTCTGCACTCAAAATTTGTTGACGTAGAATCAAAATATCGAGAAAAAAAAATCCGTCCGTCAAACATTATTTTTGTTTTTTGTTATGATCTATCGAAATGTGGTGAAATTTCCAACAAAAGCAATAAAAAAACCATTTAAATTGGACCAGTATTAACTGAGATATAGCGTAATGAACTTCGTAGACTAATTCTCCGGCGCTGCAGGTCATCATGGCCCTAACTAAGCCTCCTTGCATATCAATTGGGCTACTGACCTCCTCGCATCTCTCTATTTAGCCCACCAACTACTTTAGCTTTTAGGTCATTCCTTTTTCTTTTCCTACTGAAGTTCACATCAAATATTTCCTCTGTATCATTTTACCCTCTGGTTACATGTCCTAACCATCACAGCCTACTTGCATTGACACATTTTTTTCTTAACACTTCCAGTTCGGCACTCTCACGTTGTTCGTCATGGGACAAGCTTCGAATTTCTGCTCCTTAGGTGCCTACTACTCAATTTCTTTGCTGAAATTGGTAAATATCTTTTTAAAGTATTCTGCACATGTTTGTTTCCCGAAACATTCCAAATGCTCCTTTGAAAATAATCTCATTGTCTAAACTGTTAACCAAAGCAATACGAAAAGTCCTTTGAATAGACAGACCAGCTATTTTTAAAATATTATTATTTGGAAATAATAAACCATTATGTAATATTTTGCAGCGTTTTAATGACCGTACTCTATATCTTGAAAACTACCAACCACGCGAAAAATATAATAATAACCTTTTTTAATCACCACCATCATCATGACACTACAACTCATGCAGAGTCTGGACCTCCAGTAACTTCAACCGCCAGTCGTCTCCGAGAAGTGCTGCTGTCTTCGAGTTGCATACATCACCAAGGACATCCCGTGCTCGGTTTCCACTCCATCAGCAGATCTATTCCTAGATCCACTCACCTTGTGCTAATCCGCTTATCCCATAGCTTTCTTAATATATGTTCTTCGGGGATCTGGCGAATTTGTCCGGCCCTTCTTAATCTACTGATTCTTATTACCTTAACAATGTCAGCATCTCCATGCAGTTCATTGTTTGTTCGCATTCGCCTCTCCTGGTTAATGTTGGGTATTGGACCAAATATTCTTCTTAACACTCAACTCTCGAATCGAAGGAAAGCTGCATCTTGGGTTCTTGAAATCGTCCAGAACTCTGACTCATATGTTAGCACTGGTCTGATTAGGGTTTTACATATGCGCAGTTTAGTTGTGCGTGAGATCACCCTGCTTCTTAGGTGTCTTTATGACTTTATGCAGACATTCCAATAACTGATCCGTACGAACTTTCTTCTCACAGTCTGGAATGCATTACAAACGTAGCGTGGAAAATTTAAGAAATTTATAAGATAAATCTAAAGGATCTCATCGGAAGAAGAGAAAGATTGGATTGAAGCTAAAACCTATTGCATGTGCCAAAATGTATTTACAATAATTCTACCTAACTGCAATTTACTTAGGCCCGTCTTGTAATAATTGTAATTTAAAATATGTAAATCCCTCATTTGTACCTGTTATAATGAATAACTTAAGTAATTATGACGAGCATTTCATAGTAAAGGAATTGGGAAATATTTCTGGGGAAATTGAAGTAATACCAAATAGCGAAGAAAAATATATATCATTCATAAAACATGTTGGTAAAATGAAATTGAGATTTATAGATTCATGCCAGGAAGCTTGAATTACCTCGTAAAATCTCTATCTACGGTCAATTCAAGGAAATTTTAAAATATTATAGAGATTTATTTTATTTTATTTTATAATCCACCTTACCCTACCTATAAGGCAATACGGGTGTTTGCAGCAGTGTGGTGTTAGGCATTCCTGTTTAACAACACACTGCTGCAAGTAGATCAGATAACAATTTTTTTCAGAACCTGTGCATACAGCTTTTCGGTACTCCTCAGTTTGGCCACCATCTTCACCTTCTTTCCCTTCTGGGGATTATTATAGAGATGAGGAATTAACATTTGTCACGAGGAAATGTGTGCTTCCATGCGATTATATAGACAATGCAGAAAAGTTAAATAAAACAGAGCTCCTACAAGTTGAAGTTATTTACAATAAATTGTCTGATACTGATACTGATATCAACGTGGAAGATTATACACATGCTAAAAACGTATAGAAACATTTTAAATGTCAATCTTTTGGAGACTATTAAAATATTTACGTAAAAACTGGTGTTCTTCTGCTTGATTTGTACCTACATTTTGGAAATGATCACCACAAATTTGATTAATTATACTATGTGTGCCATTTAAAAGAAAAAAGTCTTAAACGGATGATTGAAAAAACACTGTAATGTTAATCATAATGAAAATAATCTAAAAATTTACATTTCAAATCAAAGTTTTATAAATTAGCGATAACAATTCTGATAAATTTATTCCAGTGGATTTTACATTGTTTAAATAGAAGAATGTCATCTATTTATTATTTTATTTTTATTTTGCAAGGCCAGATATCTTATCGACTATAGTAAAATATATTTAAGTGAAACTTACGAAAATATTTGTTACTGGAAACATCATCTGCCAAATTGATGTTGAAACAACTAATACATCAAAGCCCTTTTCTAAGTAAATATCGACATATTTGTAAGAATGAGTTGGTTTTGAATTGACCCAGGCGAGTAATACCAATAAAGACCTATTTTCATTCATTTCGACGAGAGAAAATTTATTTTTCCTATCTTGTATCGATAAGCAATCATTGCTGAATAATTCCAGCCTTTTGGTAATTTGGTATCGGAACGGATAATCTTCGACTTGATTCATTTTTCAAAATCCTTTGCTATACTGAAAAAAAATCATAATGAATTAAAAAAAAATGTTCAGAATACACATTTAATTTAATCCGTTTCTTATAAGAAGGTATTCTACTTATGTGCATATAATGACAATTCATAACTACAAACATGTCTTAAATGAATTTAAAATTTACCTTTTGAAGATCCCTTAGTCCAAAAAGATTTTTTTAAAAGCCTTCTTGTCGTTTTTGTCTTCTCCTATTTCTAAAAGACTAACAGTATTTTTAAACTATTGTTTTCGATGAAACTCCAGCTGCATGTACCGATTTGTTTATGAGGATAGTCAGATCCATTGTACTCCGATAACTCAGTAGTTCAATATATAACAGTATTTTTTTTTAATACTGTAATACACTGAAATTTAATACACTGTAAATGAACAGTGTAATTAAAAGACAAAACAATATTAACTCATTTATATGTCTCATAACGTTCAATACTTCTTCCATTTAAAGAGCGGCCAGTATAGATGACTCCAACTGGAACATGGGACACTGAATAGGTACAAATGGAGTACATGGATTTAAGAAAATGTCATGGTCCGTTTTCCTGAGGTCTTAGATCCACTCACTCATTGTGAAATAATTATAGAGCATACAAATGTGTTGAGCCCAGACTTGGATTGGAATGCTTAATCCTAGTCCATGTGCCCTGCCAGTCGGACTTCGAGTCCCATAACTGGTGGACCAGAGGTAGCAGCATGGAGTATTCTTGAATATTTTGCAAATAGTTTATTAACTTAATTTTCTTCTCAAAACAGCGTTCATTGTCTTATTATTTTTTTTTTTTTATAAGTTTATTTCTTATGGAATATTTTCTAAAACAATAAAAGCTAATATCTTAAATCTAAATTTACTTAATGTTTTATTTTGTTTTATTTATAACCGTTTGGTTATTATATGATATTAATGAAAAAGAAGATGAAGATGATGACCCGAATTGATTTTTTTCCATAATATCGTGTTACTTATTTATATCATCTTTATCTATTTCTTTATTAAAGTTAATCTTTTTAACACATTTTTCTTGTTTTTCTATGTATCCTTTCACACGTTCCTTTTTGGGTTTATTTTTTATCTAAAATATTTTGCTTTCTTATTTATTTAAAACTATAATATAATTAATTTTTGTAAAGCAAATTTGTATTTTTCCGCGAAACCTAAAATTAGCAACCAAATGCGAATTCACGAATGAGGTATAGTTGCTCTTTTAAAGTCGACATTAAAAAATATGATTTAAATACTTACTGAGGTAAACTAAAGAATTTTATTTTTGAGCAGTAAGAAACAAAAATAATATCTTATAACCTGGTTGGGATTCAAAAGACATACTAGAAATCCCTTATAAGTAAGGCCCGGAATTATAAGGAACAAGAAAAATGTTGAAATATTCCATAAAAAGTATGACAAAATTGTGAAAAAAGGTAATGATAAAATATTGAGCCATAAATACAAAAAAAGAACAACATATTTTTATTTAACAATAATAACCGTATTTTACAACAAGTATTTTAATTGACAACTATATGCATTTCAAAATTTCTTTGTGTGAAACTCAATCGTTTATGAGTTAATAAGCAGAAAAGGACTTATCATCATCTGCAGATGTTAAAGAGGAATTCTTATATTTTGACAAAATGAATGGTTCTTTAATTTTATCTATAAATATTGAAGTGCCAACATTTAACACTTTGTTAATCTCTTCTAAAATCCCTAAACCGATGTTTTTGGTTAAAACCTGCTTTAGTTTACTTTGTAAAATAACGTGAACTTCACATGGTATGCCATCAACCAGGCAACCAGAGTTTTGCCTGGTTAATTACTGTACTGGTTAATTACTATCATCCAAAGACAAGTTTCGTCTTTCGAATTTTTTTGCGTGATCCACTAAAAAATAGTCTTTTAGACTAGTTGACATCCGCATGATGGTATAGAAGGATCAATCTAATTAGGGATTGATAAATTATTTGCCACTTCTATAAATTTGTTTTATTGAAAACTAGTTTCGAATGTTATACATTCATCCTCAGTTCTAAAAACACACAAAAAAATCAAAAACAAGCAATTCAAAATATAGTTGGTATTATTATACATATTAAATTATTTAAATCAGTATTATAAAACATTTATGAATTTAATTAAGACAAGAAATCAAAAACATGTTGGTACTAACTAAGGTTTAAATGGATTATATCAAACAGAAAAGTTTGTACTGGTTCCTTCTCGCATTGTACTAACAATGAACGAGAGATAGGCAGGGTGTTTTTAGGTAAACGGCTTAAGGGTCAGGGTTTTCCAGTAATGCCGGTGACTAATTGCTTTTTCCTGTTATAGATGGGAATAAATTTAAGATTGGACTGTTGGAGATATTTATTTGGTCATTTAAGGAAAAATCTGGATTGGATTTGAAGGATTTTATTATGTCAAGTGCTTCATATATATTTAATTTGAGACTGTTTTTAACGTGATGTATTAATTTAACTCCTGAGTCTTTGATGAATTTATGATTATTTTCATTTAAATGAATTGCAAAGTTGGAATTATCTGTCTTATTATTATATGCACGTATATGTTCCTTCAATCTCTGATTTAGCGATCTTCCAGTTGTTCCCGTGTGTGGCTGCACAATCATTACAATTTAGTTCGTATACTCCGCTTTTTTGGAAAGGTTCTATTTTGTCTTTAGGGGAAGAGAAATATGAGGATACGGTTTTTTCTATTTTAAATGCAGGGTTTAATCCTGCATTTAATCCTGCGTTTAATCCTGTTTAATCCGAAGTCCGAGAGTTAATAAAAAACAGCATATTGATACCGGATAATAAAAAATAACCTCTCATTGAGATGAATCCGCTACCTCCCCGGTTATATGGCCTACAAAAAATACACAAACCGGAAATCCCCATAGGACCAGTCGTTACTTACATCAATAGTCCGATCTATAAACTTGCCCATTACTTGAACAATTTGTTCAAAACCAGAATCTCATTTTATCCAAAACACACGGTAAGAAACTCTATAGCGTTGGTCAACAAAATTAAGAACATAGTAATTCCGGATAACGCGAAATTAATATCATTCGTGTGTTTTGGATAAAATGAGATTCTGGTTTATAGATAAAATTAAAGAACCATTCATTTTGTCAAAATATAAGAATTCCTCTTTAACATCTGCAGATGATGATAAGTCCTTTTCTGCTTATTAACTCATAAACGATTGAATTTCACACAAAGAAATTTTGAAATGCATATAGTTGTCAATTAAAATACTTGTTGTAAAATACGGTTATTATTGTTAAATAAAAATATGTTGTTCTTTTTTTGTATTTATGGCTCAATATTTTATCATTACCTTTTTTCACAATTTTGTCATACTTTTTATGGAATATTTCAACATTTTTCTTGTTCCTTATAATTCCGGGCCTTACTTATAAGGGATTTCTAGTATGTCTTTTGAATCCCAACCAGGTTATAAGATATTATTTTTGTTTCTTACTGCTCAAAAATAAAATTCTTTAGTTTACCTCAGTAAGTATTTAAATCATATTTTTTAATGTCGACTTTAAAAGAGCAACTATACCTCATTCGTGAATTCGCATTTGGTTGCTAATTTTAGGTTTCGCGGAAAAATACAAATTTGCTTTACAAAAATTAATTATATTATAGTTTTAAATAAATAAGAAAGCAAAATATTTTAGATAAAAAATAAACCCAAAAAGGAACGTGTGAAAGGATACATAGAAAAACAAGAAAAATGTGTTAAAAAGATTAACTTTAATAAAGAAATAGATAAAGATGAAATAAACAAGTAACACGATATTATGGAAAAAAATCAATTCGGGTCATCATCTTCATCTTCTTTTTCATTAATATCATATAATAACCAAACGGTTATAAATAAAACAAAATAAAACATTAAGTAAATTTAGATTTAAGATATTAGCTTTTATTGTTTTAGAAAATATTCCATAAGAAATAAACTTATAAAAAAAAAAAAATAATAAGACAATGAACGCTGTTTTGAGAAGAAAATTAAGTTAATAAACTATTTGCAAAATATTCAAGAATACTCCATGCTGCTACCTCTGGTCCACCAGTTATGGGACTCGAAGTCCGACTGGCAGGGCACATGGACTAGGATTAAGCATTCCAATCCAAGTCTGGGCTCAACACATTTGTATGCTCTATAATTATTTCACAATGAGTGAGTGGATCTAAGACCTCAGGAAAACGGACCATGACATTTTCTTAATTCCATGTACTCCATTTGTTCCTATTCAGTGTCCCATGTTCCAGTTGGAGTCATCTATACTGGCCGCTCTTTAAATGGAAGAAGTATTGAACGTTATGAGACATATAAATGAGTTAATATTGTTTTGTCACCACATTTACTCAATTTAATTATCTAATTTATTCTCTATTCGTATTGGTTCCAGAAGGGAGGCGATCAATCAAACTATATATTAACATTAATGGCTAGAGACCGCAGACCCCCTGCTATGGTCAATAGCTTGGGAGATCATAAATACCATTGGAGTCCTTTCCAAGGGTGTCGTGTTCACCATTTCACTTAATTAAACTAGATGATGGCATGCAGGGTAAATAGAATGGTAGATTTTGTTACAGATCATACTTTATTGATGTTACGTTATTAATTAAACTATTGGTTTACTAATTTCTAATATAAATTATTCTCATTGTAAAAATCTACGGACTGTAACATATGTATTTGAGAATACTGGGAGAACTCTTGCTTATTTAAAATATTTCTCGGATGCCACATAATATTAGACATTGAAGTACATAATGAATGAAAGGACTATCCACTTATCTTATTGTTGCCTTCTAAATTCGGTGTTCGATGGTCTAGGATTCTCTCTCCTGCAACGGCCTCCTATTCTCCTTCTGGCTCGAACTTCGTCTCACGATGGACTGCTCAACTCTTCCCTCTGCGAACCTCCGTCTTCTGGCTTCTCCCAAGAATTCTCCACTTCAACCTTCTCTTCCATTCTTTCCACAGAACTCCCCACTTCAACCTTCTCCCCAGAACTCTCCTGAAGTCTTCTTTCCTCTGTCTCTTATACCGTTCCCCTACTTCTTCTTGAAAAGATGAATTTTGTCCCCACTCTTCTTTTGGGACATCTTATTGGCTGACGCTATAAGGACTTCGAAGATGTTTGATCTCCTTTCTCTGTAACCTTGGGCGGCAGATTTTATTACATCATGTCGACCTGGCCTATCTCTAGTTTTATGGTGCTCTTACTTTAGCTTATCTTAAGCGGCCTATTGGCGGTCTTGCACTGCACCCCTCCCCCCTCTCCCCTCTCTCTCTCTCCCCGTCTTCCAGGTATAGCGCCGACTTTGTACCTATTCCTTTGTCCGAAAAAGAAACTGGTTAATATTGATATTGCTGAACCGAGTGGCATCTCTTTAATTTATTCCTTATTTAATTACTATTATGAATCTTAATTATTTCCTTCAATCCCAGTATCCTCAATACATAACATTTTATATATATATATATATATATATATATATATATATATATATATATATATTATATATTTATGTGTAATATATAGCATTTCCACGTCAATTGTAACCTTTTCCAAATCAATTGTCACCTTTTCCATTTCAATTGTAACTTTTTCCATTTCAAATGTTACCTTTTCCATTTCAATTGTAACCCTTTCCAAATCAATTGTCACCTTTTCCAATTCAATTGTAACCTTTTCCATTTTAAATGTAACTTTTTCCATTTCAATTGTAACCCAACCGGACATGTAATAATTCAATATTATTCATTTTATTATTGAAAAATAATTATTTTAATTACATTAATGACTTTTGAAATAATTTCGGCATATTCTTTCGACATTTATTTCGTTTATTTTATAATTGATATTAAGTGCTAATTTCAAGTAGGTAGTTTAAATTTTTTAAATAAAATTGTCGTTTATTTATTTTTAAATATTTATTATTTTTTATTTATTTAGTGGAGGGAGGGTGGTTTTCATCGATTTGATGATCGTTCATAAGGTTTTCGAAGTTGTTGATGTCAAATTTACGACCGAAATTTTATTCGGCCATGAGTATTTCTACTTAATTATTAGTTTTCAAAATTCTTCGGTATTGGCATCGTTTACTAGGTTTTCAAGGGCGCTATTTTCGAATTCACTATCGGATTTCCGATCGCGCATGCGCATTTTGCTTTTACGATGCTATTGGAGATTTCTATGATAAAGGGATCGTTTATTAGGTTTTTTGAGGGTTCTGATTCCATTTTTTTAGTTGGATTTTAGATCGCGCATGCGCGTTTGGCATATCCGTTACTGTTGGAGTTTTCTATGATATAGGGATCGCTAATAAGGTTTTCAATGGTTCTGATTCCATTTTTTTAGTTGGATTTTAGATCGCGCATGCGCGTTTGGCATATCCGTTACTGTTGGAGTTTTCTATGATATAGAGATCGCTAATAAGGTTTTCAATGGTTCTGATTCCATTTTTTAGTTGGATTTTAGATCGCGCATGCGCGTTTGGCATATCCGTTACTGTTGGAGTATTCTATGATATAGGGATCGTTTATAAGATTATCGAGGGTTCTGATTCCATATTGTTATTGGAAATTGTGATTGCGCCAGCGCTTTTCCATATTCTGATACTATTGATATTATCTTTGTTACACAAATCGTTAATTAAGTTTTCGCGGGTTCTGATTCCTTTTTTCAAATTTTATTTTTTATCGAGCATGTGCATTTCAAATGCAATTATATTTGACATTTGTTTGAGTATATCGTCCTATAAAACCTAATAAACAATAACTTTACCGAAAAAAGGTCAATGGTAACGGTTATCCGAAATGAGGATGTTCAATGAAATATCAAATTCCAAAAAATAAATCAGAAACTTTGAAAATCTCATAAACGGCTCTTATAAGCGAATACATGTTAATTAAGAACAGGCAATGCGAAGGCAAGATCAAAAATCCAAATTTTAATTCTAAAATATGATGATTGATAACGTCATAAACGATACTGGTACCAAAGAGATGTCAACATTAATAGTAATTTGAAATGCTCATGCTCGATAAGAACCTTCGAAAACCTAACTAACGGTAAACTATAAATAATATATATATATATATATATATGATTAACTTTATCATAAAAAAACTCCAACAGTAACGGAAATGAAAAATGCGCATGCACAATTAAAAATCCAATTAAAAATATGGAATCAGAACCCTCAATAACCTTATAATCGATACCTTTATCATAAAAAACTCCAACAGTAACCGAAATGAAAAATGCGCATGCGCGATTAAAAATCCAATTAAAAATAAGGAATCAGAACCCTCGATAACCTTATAAACGATACCTTTATCATAAAAAACTCAAACAGTAACGGAAATGCAAAATGCGCATGCGCGATTAAAAATTCAATTAAAAATATGGAATCAGAACCGTTGAAAACCTTATAAACGATACCTTTATCATAAAAAACTCAAACAGTAACGGAAATGCAAAATGCGCATGCGCGATTAAAAATCCAGTTAAAAATATGAAATCAGAACCATGGAAAACCTTATTAGCGCTCCCTATATCATAGAAAACTCCAACAGTAACGGATATGCCAAACGCGCATGCGCGATCTAAAATCCAACTAAAAAAATGGAATCAGAACCCTCAAAAACCTAATAAACGATCCCTTTATCATAGAAATCTCCAATAGCATCGTAAAAGCGAAATGCGCATGCGCGATCGGAAGTCCGATAGTGAATTCTAAAATAGCGCCCTTGAAAACCTAGTAAACGATGCCAATACCGAAGAATTTTGAAAACTAATAATTAAGTAGAAATACTCATGGCCGAATAAAATTTCGGTAGTAAATTTGACATCAACAACTTCGAAAACCTTATGAACGATCATCAAATCGATGAAATCCACCCTCCCCCCACTAAATAAATAAAAAATAATAAATATTTAAAAATAAATAAACGACAATTTTATTTAAAAAATTTAAACTACCTACTTGAAATTAGCACTTAATATCAATTATATTATAAACGAAATAAATGTCGAAAGAATATGCCGAAATTATTTCAAAAGTCATTAATGCAATTAAAATAATTATTTTTCAATAATAAAATGAATAATATTGAATTATTTCATGTCCGGTTGGGTTACAATTGAAATGGAAAAGGTTACAATTGAATTGGAAAAGGTGACAATTGATTTGGAAAGGGTTACAATTGAAATGGAAAAGGTAACATTTGAAATGGAAAAAGTTACAATTGAAATGGAAAAGGTGACAATTGATTTGGAAAAGGTTAGAATTGACGTGGAAATGCTATATATAAGGAAATGCTATTTGTATAGAGCATTTTAATAAATTAATATAAATCATTTTTACATAATGCTATTGTTCACGATTATTTTAATTACCACTTGTGTTTTTTAAAAAACGTGGCTTCGTTCAAGTGGTATTCTTAACGATTAATTTTAAATTTTCGAGTATGAATTAATGTTGAGTTGATATATTATTAAATTATAATAAATTAAAATAAATGTTGTACACATGATTTAAATTATTTTATAAAAATCAAGAAAGGTATATATATATATATATATATATATATATATATATATATATATATATATATATATATATATATATATAATGTTTAATAGTTTTCCTATTTTGTTTTTCCTAATAATGTTTTTTCATTTCCTAGTCAAATTCAACCATTAAAACTTGGCATTTAAATTCAACCTTTTTTATTTTAATAAATTAATATAAATAGTTACATAATGATATTTATGTTTACGATTATTTTAATTACGATTGTGTTTTTACATGCTTGTACGAATAAAGGAAGTATTATAATCGCGAAAATTTTCGTTTTTCAGATTTTATTGAAAATATCCACTTTGGCCTAAATCCATTTTGACTAGTTTCGTCATGACGTTCATACGTCCGTTCGTATCTCACGTAACTCAAAAACGGTTAGCCGTTAAAAGTTAATTGTTGTATACATTATTTGGGATTATAAAATCTAGTTATAAACCTCTCTTTTTGGTTACTACATCATCGACTGAAGTGGTACGTTACTTGAAGGCCACAATACACTTTCATCAAAAATTATATTAAAATATTATGCAAAACATCTCAAATTTGATACATAAAACTTTAATATCAATATAAATAATGTACTATATTTTGGTTAAAATTAGCAAGCTGGAGGTGGTACTTTAGTTGAAGGTCATAATAAATTTTCATCAAAATTTATATCAAATTATAATGAAAACTTATGAAATTTGGTATGAAAAACTTTTATGTTAATAATAATAAAATGTTAGATTTTGGTCAAAATTGGCAAACCGGCAACTTTACTTGAAGCTCATAATAAACTTCCATCAAAAATGACATTAAAATATAATGCAAAACATCTCAAATTTGATATATAAGACTTCTTAATCAACATAAATAATATCCTAGATTTTGGATAGAATTGGCTTGACGGAAGTCGTACTTTAATTAATGGTCATATTATAATTTCATCAAAAAATATATTACATTACCCAGAACATCTCAAATTTAATATATAAGACTTTTTATATCAATAAAAATAATATGCTAGATTTTGGTTAAAATTGGCTTGACGGAAGTGGTACTTTACATGAACGTCATTATAAACTCATTAAAAATTATATTAAAATATCAGGGAAAACATCTCAGCTTTGGTATATAAAATTTATATATCAATATAAATAAAGTACAAGATTTTGGTTAAAATTGGTTTGCCGGAAGTAGTACTTTACCTGAAACTGTTTTTTTATTTTTTTTATTTTCTACTTTCCGTCTTTTTTTTTAACCATCGAATTATAGTTCAACAGGCGTCCAAGGAAGCCATGTGGCCTTTTTTTAAAAACGTGGCTTCGTAGAAGTGGTATTATATCGATATTGATTAATTTTAACTTTTCGGATATCCTCACAACTGAGGTCTATTCTTGGGTAATCGAGGATCCTTATTATGAAAACACTCTCTATTTTAAGATTGCGCACCTAATTATCGGTTTATTTAAACTTTAATCATATCCTCGATATTGAGTTTTTTATATGTTTATCAGTGGCCTTTTTTATAAAAATACTAATGACTTTAATATTGCGCGGGTATGTATAATTTATTTTAGCTTTTTGGATCTTTTCGATGTTGGGATCGATTTTTAGATAATCGGAATTGCAGTTTCATCGAACTGCATAAATTGAGCGCGCAATAATTTTCGAAGATAACAATTATGAATTTGCTTTCAATTCCATTTATTACTACTTTTATAGTATTATTTGAAACAGAGATCATTTTTCACATTTTTAAGGACACAAATTCATAATCGATTATGCAAAATATATTTTTTATCGCGCATGGGCATTTCCATTTACTTTTCACAATTCAAATATCGATACGCGAGCGCACGACTTACAAATCGATAATATTTTTGTAATCAGGGCCCCCGATAACCCAATAATTGACACTATATTGAGGATATCCGAGAAGTTAAAATAAATCGATCTGTGAGTGCGCGATTTCAAAATCGATAGTATTTTTGTAATAGGGGTCTCCGATAACTCCGTAATGTACCTCAATATCGAAGATATTTGAGAAGTTTAAATAAATCGATACGTGAGCGCCCGATTTCAAAATCGATTGTGTTTTGTAAAAGGGGCCTCCAATAACCCAGTAATGGATCTCAATATCAATAATAATAATATTAATAATATCAATACTATCAATCAATTGATTTATAATATCAATAAAATCCGAGAAGTTTAAATAAATAGAAGAGATTATTATCGAAATACAGAGCAAATCTGTATTTTTATTCATTTTATGAATGATTTATTATATAATAATTAATTATCAATAATAATTATTCAATAATTAATAGCATTACAAGTCAGATTCAACCGTTTCCAAGAAAAACTCAACCCTTTTTGAGTTCAATTAATTAATATAGATCATGTTTACATAATTATGTTGTTCATGGTTATTTAAATTGTTATCCTGTTTTTTAAACAACGTGGCTTGTTTTCATTATAAACTCATTAAAAATTATATTAAAATATCAGGAAAAAGGAGCTTTGGTATATAAAATTTATATATCAATATAAATAAAATACAAGATTTTGGTTAAAATTGGTTCGCCGGAAGTAGTACTTTACCTGAAACTGTTTTTTATTTTTTTTATTTTCTACTTTCCGTCTTTTTTTTTAACCATCGAATTATAGTTCAACATGCGTACAAGGAAGCCATGTGGCCTTTTTTTAAAAACGTGGCTTCGTTTAAGTGGTATTATATCGATATCGATTCATCTACAATTCTCGGATATCCTCAATATGGTGTCAATTATTGGGCTATCGGAGGCCCTAATGATAAAAATATTATCGATTTTGAAATTATGCGCTCACGTATCGATATTTGAATTAAGTGATAACAATAAATGGAAATGCCCATGGGCGATAAAAAATATATTTTGGATTATCGATTATGAATTAGCGTTCTTAAAAATGCGAAAAATGGTCCCTGTTCCAAATACTACTATAAAAATATTTATAAATGGAATTGAAAGCAAATAAATAATTACAAATAAATAAGTATTTCCAAAAATTATTGCGTGCTCACATTACGCAGTTCGATGAAACTGTAACTATCTAAAAATCGATCCCAACATCGAAAAGATCCAAAAGCTATAATAAATTATAGGTAAGCGCGCAATAATAAATATTAATTGTCATGAAAATTAACATCTAATTTAATGAGATATTTTTTTACTGAAATAAATTCAATTATTCAAAATGCGCATAATGTTTACATTTTAAGCCAATGCACAGTAATAAAATGTTGGGCAAATATGCAATCTAGAAATTAATGCTACAGTAATACATCCTTATTCGGTGAAGCCTCTATTACTACAATATTAAATAATTGTTTATGAAACATTTTAGAAAATTACATGAACTCCGGCAAATAAACAACTCGATTTCCTTTTTCTTCATTTATTAAGACATGTCTAAGGCTCTTATGAATATAATACAGCAAATATAATGTTACTATATTATATACTTATTATATGTACTTTACTACTATATGTATATCATAGCAAATGTGATACTTACTTCGTAATCTCAGATTCTCTTTAATCAACTGCGTATTTACTAGAATGCTCCGGTTTCTTAATAAACTCTTCCCCCACCAAAGATTATGTTTTCATTGTTTACAAATCAGTATTCTGATTCAGTTCTCGTAGCCATATTGGCATAATAATTATTTATTTTTGTAATGTTAAATGTTATGGCTAATGTTAAACAGCCTTTACTGATGGGCAGGTGTTTTCAAATTTATGACATGCATTTCAGTCTTTTACTCGCTTATTCTGCCGTCTATGTGGTTTTAAGTTTTTCCAATTACTGTCACATATTCACAGTTCGGGCACCCATGCAGAAAAACGTGACTTATTTCACACAAAGTTTCAACTATTTCAGTCAATTATGTTCTTGAAGAAGAGCTAAAAAATAAACTGCCGCCACGAAGCCGACGGAATCCATAATGGCGGACAATCAACACGGAAGTTTTTTGTTTATTTTCAGTTATTGATTTATAACCCCGAAACGGTGCTTCCTAGCGAAAACTTTTATACTAGATTGTTACAAAAGTCTTTGTGCAATAAGTTTTATTTAAATTTCAGTATAAAATCTACACATTAAAATGATTAATATAAAAGAGCAAAAACTCAATAAGAGACATAATTTAATTACAATAAACAATTGGAAGATTTCAAAACACAAAGCCTCAAGTCTCTAAAATACCGGCAACAAACAAACCAGTCAACGTTTCGCCAATTAAGGCATCATCAGGACATACACCAAAAATCACATCTATGAAGATCAAATATAGCACATCTCACATGGATGTCTTGGAGTGATATGCTGTCTCTGTTTGATGTGTCTTTCTGGATAGTTGATGTGAGATGTGCTGTAATTGATCTTCATGTAATTGATGCCTGAATTGGCGAAACGTTGGCTGATTAGTTTGTTTTAATACAGGCCATCATTGCCAATTACTTTAACCCATCTTTCTACCAGAAGTTGAATTTGGTTAATCTTGGTATCCAAACGGAAAACTCCTCACATCCTGATTTGACATTGCTTTTGCTGTTGTTTTTCAAGTGCCAGCTTTTCAAAAAATGTGCCATTGATGGTAAAAGACTAGAGCCAAACAGTGCAATGTCAGAGCTGTAAGGAGCTAACACTAAGAAGCTAACACCGTCCATTTCTGAGAATCTTTCTTTGATTAAGAGTGAATGAAATTTGTATACATAATTAAATAAAGGATTAGTCAAAGTATACAACGATATATGCATTGTTTACATCAATCAGTGTTGAATAAGGATTCAAATGGAGACTTCAATGTCAGCAATGAATTAATGCACAAAGACTTTTGTAACAACCTGGTAGTTCAAGAATTAGTTGACATCCGCATGATGGTATAGAAGGATCAATCTAATTAGGAATTGATAAAATTTATCAATTCCTAATTAGTTCAAGAATTAAAGAACATTACATTCTATGTTGGATGAGTATTTAAATTTATAAATTTGGTTTAGGAAAATGGTCAAAACCGATGGTCGAATAACAACAATTTCTACCAACTTTACCAAAAAATACAATATTGTGACATTTATACGCCAGTATCGTAGAAAGGACTATTCTAAATTTAAAAAAAAAATCGAATTAAACTTGTAGAACATCAAATTTTGTTTTAGAGAGTATCTTATATCTATTTCAAATACAAATATTATACTTGTACGACTTTATAGCCTGCGAGTCAGATTGTCTCTCTCACTTAGTCATCTGTACAAATTCTAACCAAATTACTAGATGAGATATTAACTGAAAAATTGGCGAACTTGTAGCTTATAGACTGTAACCGATGCTAAAATTCCAAAACGGAATTTTTTTTTTTTCCATTACCAAGGGTAATGGTATGTTCTACTCCATCTACCTACAAACACCTTATCTTTCTTCCATTACAGTCATTTCCATAACTAGTTCAGTGCGAGAACAATCCAATTCAAGGGGTGGAGAAGGGGTTTCAATTAGAAGATGGCAAATAATCACTTGAATGTCTACAATCGCCAAAATCGTATTTTTTTTTCATATATTTCGGATGGGGATACGTACAATCTTATCGATCCCTCCCCGTGCGTAAGTTATGCGTAAACTTTATTCTATTCTATTCTATTCTAATTGTTTTCTGTTTCATCTAATTATATGTTTATCCATTTAGTTAGATATCCAACATTGTCAGCTATCGTTTAAACAATGGCAATTAAATTAGTAAATTATAATAAGTTATCATAATGAAATCTTAACGACGTATGGAAGTATCGGAGAATGCCATAGGTAGGTACCTCAATAGAACAAAAGACTAGACCGTCACCCCACTTGCTTCAGTCCGCAAAGGCCTGCTAGTAGGATCTGATCTTTCTTTCGCCTTATCTAAAGGTACGTTCTTTTAGCACTTACAAGATAAACTATACTTTGTATATATTTATGTATGTATGTATATATGTATATATACATGTATATCCATATATATCCATATATACATGGATGTATATATATATATATATATATATATATATATATATATATATATATATATATATATATATACTTAATTAATTAGGTAATAATAATAATAAGCTCTAATTGTTATTCTACAGACAAGCCCCTTTAGAATAGCAATTACAGGCAATGATAGGTAGATTTCAGAGACAGAGTCTTAGAGGTGAAATAGGAACATATGAGTCAATAGATAATAAAGAAATATAAAAAGAAGAAAAAAGAAAGAAAAGCCAAAATAAATAAATACAAATGAAAATTGTAAGAAGTCATAATGCAATAATTACTAGCATAACATAGAGGTATTGATGGTTTAGTTGTTTTCGTATTAAAATGAAAACCGCAAGAACTTTTTATGCTAATAAGATATAATAAAGATCAGAAATGAAGTAACATATTTACAAATTTTAATTGAAATAAAAGAAAATCTATATACAATTTTTTTTTGGAACTGGATGGAAAAGAAGTGATTGATTAAGCGGTATTTGAAGGTGGGAATAGTATTGGAACGACGGATGGAAGGAGGAATGGAATTCTATAAGGGTGAGGATCGGACAAGAAAAGATTTGTCGAAAACATTGGATCGGTGGGCCGCTGCATATAAATCTGAAGGCCGACAACGGGGATGACGAGAGTATTTGAATTGAAGCAGATCGAAAATGTATGATGGACGGCGGGATTGGATAACATAGTAGATGAAGGATGCCAGGATGTACTTACGAGGATAGAAGGTTAAAGCCACTCCAACTCTTCGTAATATCGGGAGGCAGAGGCGTCTCTTGGGATCCCGAGAATGAATCGTACAACGCAATTTATCAAACGTTTAAATTTTGCCTCGAGGTCTCCAGAGACGTCCCTGTATACCGCCCAACAGTAAACAAACTGGGGGAATATTAAGGAGGTAACTAGGAGTCAACGGGTCTCAAGTGAAAAATAAGTGACGGGGGTAATTTAGTCGCTATAATATGGAAAATGTACGGCAGGAAATATCGGAAACATGTTTTTTTTCCAGGAAAGAGTTTGGTCAAAAGTGATTCCAAGGTTTTTATAGTTGGATGGAACTTTATGGTATTATTATTTAGGAACATTGGGATATGAGGAACAGTTTTAAGGATATGATAAACTTCAGCTTGTTAGCAACACGTAAGGTTTATAGTGTCTATTACGTAGGTGAAAATCTATACATTTTCAACTGCAATTATGGCGTTGAAAAAATTATTTCGAGATATCTTTTTATATATATAATGTTTAAGCATTTTCCTAGTACAAAAATTTAATTCATATTGTCAATGTCTCCGTCTTTTAACATCTTGTCTTGTTCTTGTCTTCCTAAAGTAAGAACCACTGTCGTGAAGCTTGAGGAATAGGTATCAGTTCCGGGATATCATTTAGAATTATAATATATGTAATTATAAAACTTAGTGATTTAATATTTGTATTACAAATTTGCATTACATTATATGACGATAACTGGGGTATTTGGCTTGATGTTAAGAAATATTTTAATTATTTTTATTTGTTTTAGTAATTTTTAGGAGGGGAAGGGGATGGGGGGAAGGACACGGACTCCCTTAGCTCCCCCTTGCGTACGCCCATGAAACTGAAACTATGGGCGTTTGCAATTCAAGGAGGTATATCTATTTCGGGCTAAATCTGCAACATATGATATATTGAGATCTTTAAGAATAATTTTCATAAGAATAAGTGACATAATGAGGAGCATTAAGGATTTTAAATTTTTTACAATCAATATAATACTGAAACTTATTTTATGGTTTTTTTTTTCGGAATCTAATGGTATTTGTGAAAATTTAAAAAAATATTGGCCAACCAATAAACAATATATGGTCAACCTCACAGTTGTAGTAACCGAAAATTATATAGTTTCGAGTAAAAAAATTTTATGATTTGACCGCATCCTGTAATTTATTTATTGAATGATTTTTGTATATTTGGCTACTAAGATGTTATTATAGCACTAGTTTCAAATAAATATATAATGTAGATTAAACATTTTCCAACAGTTACCAAATTTTAGTTGAAGTTTAATGAAGAAATTGGTATTTGCAACACCTGCAAAGTTGACAATCTTGTCGTTGACATTAATAAAATAATTACAGAATTATTTTTTAAAAATATTTTATTGAAAAAGGTTCGAAATATTACAATAGAGGATCGAGGAAAGAAACCGTTCGTTGTCCTGCAATTCTCACTAAATAACAAAGACTATCAGCGGAATGAAATCTAGTTGACACGTTTCGGTGAACAAAAGGTACGGTGATGAACCGTTCATCAGCCTGCCTCGACCCTTCTCTCTCTTGTTACTTAGATTTGACTGAGGGTTCTGTAATTTTTTAGAGACAGTCTTTCTATTTTTTGCAATGTTTCACCATAGTTTTAAAAATATATGTGATAAAGGAAATGAATTCATTCTAAACTAACCACATCGAATCATATAGGTAAATTTCAAGGTATTTTTCAAATCATTCTTACTTAATTGATAATTAAGTTACTTAAATCATTCGCACTTTTTAATCCCATTTATAAACTTTATTGGTGGCCCTCCAACGAAATATTAATGAACTGCCTATCATGTGTAATATTAATGTTTTGATTTTTCCATCAGTCAATGAGCAAATATATGAGAGAAAGGAATTGAAGCAAATATTGGTTCTGCAACTTTTCAGGATGTTTATGACAATTTACTTAGTCGCACTGGGTTTCTTCTTGCTGTACAAGCTCTGGACGTCCAACTACAACTACTGGAAGGATAGGGATATCCCACATATCCCTCCAGTTTTTCCCTTCGGAAGCTCCAAAGACCTCGCCTTCCAGAGCGGCTTTCAGGGAGATCTTTGGTCTGAGGTAATCCAATCAGGATATATTCTTTGCATTGAAACTGTAGTGAATAAGTGGTCAGCACGTAAAGTGTAATGTTTCTAGGGAGTAGTATAATAGTTTTATTGTTGTTGGCTGTTATAGAAACTTAAAATTTCGATTACTTTCAACTAATTTTGTTTATGTCTTAGCTATTTATAATCCATGTAAAAATTAACTTTTACACACTTAACTAAAACCAGATCGTTTTTGTCATTAGTTCAGCTATCAATTTATTCACTCAATAAGGGAGTGCACGATGTGTCCGTCACCGATTTTGATCAAAATCTTTTGGGTGATTTTACACTCAAAAAAAGTCGACACGTGCCCAACCGTTTCATCCAATGGACCCTAGGAGCTGATAAAAAATAAATAAAACATACTTAAACTGCTTTATTTTATATCTCAAGTTAGAAAGATGATTTCCCCAGAAAAAAAAACAAAAAAAAAACTTGATTTTCATAGTATATCAAAAGAAAAATATAAAAATTAAAAATAATTGATTATTGGTCAAATAAATTTAAAACTTTTTATATTTGTAATTTACAATTTATTTGTAAAACATAAATTTACAGATTTTTCAATACAAAAAATGATGGCAGATTTTGATCTAGTAAACCAAAAAACCTAATGTAAAAAAAATCATCAAAAACTAAAAAAAAATTTCAGTTCCGAGGGTGCTCAAAATTTCCCATTCTCAAGTCCCAAATTGCGTTTCGATTTGAAGCTCTTCATCTCGTCTTCAGCGCACCCGATATTGAAGATTTTGGGTTCGTTAAAAAGAGAGGAGTCTCTTCCATTGGACGAAACGGTGGGAAATGTGCCGACTTTTTTATATGTAGAATATGTAGTAAGAGTAATGTAGAATTGCCCAAAAAAATTATGATCAAAATCGGCGACGGACACACCGTGCACTCCCCTTGCCATTGTAAAGAAATAACGAATAAAGTAAAGAGGGTAGCGTAATTTAGTATGATGTACGAAATTTTTAAGTTCTCCAAATTTGATATGATGTCGTTTTTGGTTCTAGCTGTATCAAAAACTTCCATCTCATCAGTTCTTTGGAGTGCATATCATGAGGACTCCGTTTCTTGTTCTAAGAGATCCTGAAATCATCCGATTCGTGCTCGCGAGTTCCTTCTTCAACTTTCGCGATCGACAGCCATTCAAAAGGTTTCACAGTATTTACTGATTGTAATTTATTTTTTTTGTTCAATGATTCTATGGATTAAGGAAACATGCTTGCACAGATCTCGAGAACCCCTCACCCACCACTTGTTCAACTTGGAAGGAGAGCAGTGGAGGGCATTACGGACGAAGCTCACATCCACCTTCACTTCTGGCAAATTGAAAGGGATGTTTCCTCTGTTCCTTTCATGCTCAGAGGTACGTATAAGACATTTTTTTCGTATTTAGTTCGGTACTTTTCGTGAGAAAAAAAAATTAATAAACACATAAATGTTTTGAGACTCTAAGTGACAAAATGGTGGCCTAGCGTGTTGAGGCGTTACCTTCACGCTATAATCCGAAATGGCATTGTATCAAAAAATGGACAAAAGATTTGGTTTTCATAAAACCTGCTGATATTGGCCTATTCTTCTTTCAACAAAGGAAGAGTCTGAAGAAAATACTTTATAAGAAGTAAAAAGGAGGGATATTCCTCTGCAGTCTTCGCAGTTAAGAGTATCCTCTTTCTTATGAATGGGACATATTATTCCTTTATTAGCTTTATTATTCTTCATCCCATCTATGGCCCTTAACGTCCTCTTCATCTGAAGGTTCCAACTCTCCAGCATTGATATTGGCCTCTTGGTCCGTGCCTTCTCCTGTGGATTTCTTCGATTAAGAGATTTTCAAAGTCGTTCCTCGATCGTCCTATAACTTTTTATCTCTCTGTGATTAGAGGAGCCATCTAATAGGTTGGCAAGATATGTTTATCCAGAGGTAGAATTTTTTTATTTCATTCGGAGTTGATTCATCTCGATTTCTTCCATCTCTTTCTTCTCTTTCCGATGAACCTCTTTTCAGTCCTTCTCTTATCTCTATGGTCCTCCACAGATGCTCTGATGTGCATTTTATGGATCATCATGCGTTTCGCAGCATTCTTCTCATCTGTAGCCAGTCTGCAAAGTAGGGTGTCCTTCTTTAAATGGTTTTCTTTCCAATGATCTTCTTCGGAGTATCCTGCATTATTTCCCTCCAGAAACCCCATATTTTGCTAATCGCTTCATTTGGATCATGCTTCGTAGTTTCTTTTCAATGTACTTAGAGAATTACTGGCTTATGAATCTTCTAGTTTTTGTATTTTGCAATGCTTGGTTTTCATTACTTGCTTGCTGTAAGTTAATGATATTCTTGCATAAATAAGGACCACCAACAGATAATGGTCCGAATCAATGTAGGCTCCTCAGTGTGCATGTACGTTCTGAATATTAGACTTATATCTCCTACTTATCAGCATATAGTCTATCTGATTTGCAGTGAATCCATCATTGGAACGCCAAGTCGCGAGGTATATTCTCTTGTGACGAAACATGGTCCTTATTTGCCAGAAAACTGGCCAGTCTCTCAGTATTATCATTTGTGACTTCATGAATTCTGTTTTGTTTTTTTCTAATAGTAGGGCAGAAAACTGATTCTCTACTGATTTGGACATTCAGATCTCCAATTATAATTTTTACATTATGTTTAGGGATCACATCCCTTGAAAAGTTTGGTGAGCTTGGTGTGCAGATGTAAGAAAAAGACGGGAGAACTGTCATATTCATTGAAGGACCAAAACTTTGAGGGGTCCAGGTCTATACAATATTGAAGGGCCTCAAGTAAGGGCGGTGGGAGGAAAGGTGATTCCGGTGGCCCCTAAAACTATAAATTTGTCTGTAATGTTCACGTCATTTATATCGCCATCATATAGCGCGGTGCCATGAGCGGCCGCCTCCTCGCCTCCCTCTGGATCCGCCTATGGCCTATGGCTGGATTTTATCATTAAATATAAAAATTGACTTGATGCGCATTTCGTTTTACTAGATTTCTTAGCCGAAAACTTGCGACCCGAATCATCTCTCCCTCCTAGAGAACTGATTGGATGTACAAAAAAAAATGTTTGAAGAAAGCTCCAAAATTTTAATTTTTTTTTAATTGTTGGTGTTATAATGCAAGCTTTTTTTTAGAGTCTGGACTCAATTCTTCAGGCAAATGTAAACACAGTAATAGATGTCAAAGATATTACTGCACGATTTTCGACTGACATCATTGGCACTTGCGCTTTCGGCATGGATATGGATTCCATTTCAAATCCCAACTCGGAATTTAGGAAAATTGGGATCGAAATTTTCAAGCTGAAAAATTCTACCAGGCTGAAATTGGCCTTGGTAAATACTTTTCCGGCTATTATGAAGCTTTTCTCACCGAGGTAAGTTCATCATTATTAATCACTTTTTTTTTAAATTTAATGCGTAACTAAATGTTTCACATCATTTATTATTCCTTTTTATCACCTCCATTATTAAACCAAAAAAAAACCTTTTTTTCAGAGTTAGGTATTATTAAAAAAAAATTAAAATCACCAATGCAAAGCATTAATATATTATATATATTATGCACTTTCAAGATCTAATTCCAGAACATTCAGCTTGTAATCAGAGTTAAGTACTCGCTAAAGGAAAAGTATCTATATGGGGTGTTTTTTGTTGTTTTGTTTGTAATTTTTTTGGAATATATATTGCATAGGGCCCTGAGGGTCCAAGAAATAATTTTGACATTAACTTTACATACCCCAACTTTTAGCTTTTATTCTAATAACTCTTTTAATACAAATCCTACAGGGTCAAGATTTTTGTATTTATCTCCCCCAAAAATATTGTTCAAGAGGTAATCCTAAGATTATATTAGTTAAAGAGCCCCTGTTATAACGTATTTGGATTTAATTTTAGTTGCAAGTAAATTAATTTTTATTCTTATAAGAGTCTCAAGATATTTTTCTACGTCCTCTATTAGTTATCAGTTCTCTGAATAACCCAGAATCTTATTGTCCATTCCGACTTGGTCTCTTGTTTTTCTTTCTCTTATAATCATATTTTTATGTTTTGCTTTTTATAATTTAAAAAAAATTACAGCTAATTATATTTTTACTAAATTATATTATTTGTTGTTCAGCATATCTGGTTTATTATAATTATTATCTGCTTGAACGAACTTGCATGGTGAGTCTTTTTTTGCCCAATTGTAAATTTAAAAAAAATAAAAACCTCGAGTATGTAAATTGGAAAAAACTTTTATATCTTACAACACCATTCGTCCTAAGGGATGGGATGTACTTGCATATTTACTTAAGCGCATTGGTGGATTTTTAGTGAAGTTGTCGCCCATGAATATTGAAATTTGATGTCCACATCCAAAAGAAAATTAAGACTTCATTACTCAATTGTGAGTATTAGAAATCACACATTCAGGTCTTCCCACAATTAGTACTCGTGGGAATTACTACAAAAAAAAATTACTTCAAAATTGTGGAATCACTCCACAATTACTACAAAAAAACAAAAAAGTAAAAGGCTAAAAACAATATTCAAGGTTTGAGAAGGCTAGAAAAAATGAGGGTTCTTATAAAACTTATTAATAATTACTTCTTAAAAAAAAAAAAAAAAAAAAAAAAAAAAAAAAAAAAAAAAAAAAAAAAAAAAAAAAAAAAAAAAAAAAAACCAGAAACACAATAAGCATCAAAAGGTAAAAAAAAAAAAAAAGTATTTTAGAAATAGAATATTTGTCTGCAAAAGGCTGATTAAAACTAGTAATAATTATTTGAGGAATTTCTACATACTAAACAATAATTCTTTAATAATTAAATAAATACATACATAACTTTGTAATGTAAAGATGTAACTAAGATAATCAGAATTATCCAAAAATGAATTTTCAAACATATATGCATTAAAAGAAAAATACACTGATGAAAAACTGAAAAGAAAATATGGTCGCAAACTGTATAGGAAGAGTTTATGGATACGTAAAAATTCGTTGGTTCCGATCTGATCTATTTGAACATTCGTATACACAATAAGTAACCATAACGATTAAAAGTTAAGTCAAAACTCACAAAAGACAAACACACAATCCTTCTAAGAATGAGGCACTGCAATATGGCCGCCCATGCAGGTTATTCTCCAACACTTGACCTCAATTTTTTTCAGATATATCATCTCCATTACTCTTCCATCTTCCTAATATTTTAGCGAAGGGCCCTCCCTTTCGATTGCAGTTATTTTATAACTATGAACATTTCACACGATTTTTATATTCGGGATTAGTCACTCCCGACAAAAAAGGTGCCAAGTGAAAATCTTCAATTAATAATAACACTTGATCTGTACTAATCATGATAATAAATCAAAAATAAGTCGGGAGGAGGAAACCCAATGAGAATAATTAAACTGGAGACCTCTTCTGCCGAATCGTCCAAGTTATGAAACATTGCCCAGCATTGTCTAACAATTGCCTTCCACTTCTAGTGTCTTCCATTTCAAAAGGTGAGACAAATTTGAGTAATAAATATTTGTATTGAACTATATCACTTTTTGTTTCCACTTATTTTATATCGAAATGAGCGAAAACGCCATTTAGCACACCACGAGAAACACATGAAAAGTTGTTTCCCTAAATAACAATATATATTTTTTTAATTTCTTTAATGTGTATAGTAGGAGTTTATTAAAGTGGTAAAACTTTTATAATCACAATATATTTTTAAGGCTTCTAGCAGTGGTTTAAGCCAGACAGCCGACTGAAAATCGTTAGTATTTGGTGCTTACTCTATCAATGGTCGATGTTTAGACCATTTTCAATTTTTTTTTTTTCTCGATGCATCGTGAGCGGGAATCAATAGAGTTGGTGTTTACATCCCGTAATAAATTGAAACCTAAATTAAATTGTTGGCTCTTAAGTCTTTTTTAAAAAACGATGTCGATATCTATTTGGACTCATGACAAGAAAATTACACGTATTCCGATCTATGACAAGAGCTTTGCTCTTTTAATTAATTAAAATTTAGCCGAAACAAATACAAAAATTAATAAATAAAAAATCACTCGAAATTTGCCGCTCCCTCAATTCTGACGCCCGGCAAGTATCCCATTTGCCCCCTTCCCCTATATTGATTTTCCATCTCTCTAGACCATCTCACTTCTTGTTAGGCTGTTAACATATCTTCTGTTGTACCATTTAAATTCATCCATAAACGTTCCAACAATCAATAATTTCCCGTATGGATTTCTGATTGCTGGGCAAGGATCGTTACCAGATGAAGCCATTTATTTGGATTATATTTTTTATTTCTGTTATTAAAAGGTGGAAATTTTCTCTCAAAAATAACATTGCTTCCTCTGAAACAGTTAAAAATTTAGGAATGAATTTTATATGTGATCTTTATATTTCGTAGGTTCACCCCAAAATCAGTTGAAAACTTTATCTTGATGGCAGTGAGTAGTACAATCGAACATCGACTTAAATACGGCATCAAAAGGAAAGACTTCATTGACCTTCTGATGATTTTGAAGTACATGAACAGAGACAAAAAAAATTCTGACGACATTTCACAACTGAACTTACACGGTAAGTACGTTTTAATAATTGTTTTTAAATTATTGCATCATTTCTTATACATATAACATAACTATATTATAATTATAATTTGCATTATAATTCATGACCATTTAACATTTTCTCTATCATCATACTATGCAAGTGTTCGTAAAGATCGTTGAAATTGTATTTATCTCTCAAATGTTCGACTTTTCAGATATGTCCATGGAGATGATGGCCGCGCAATGTTTCGTCTTCTTCACAGCAGGGTTTGAGACATCAGGTTCCGTGCAAAGCTGTTGTCTTTATGAGCTAGCCATGAATCAGGACATTCAGGATCGGGTGCAGAAGGAAATAGACCATATGACAGAGAATTATGGTGGATTAACGTACGAAGCCGTCCAGAAGATGGACTATCTGGATATGGTCATTGCGGGTAAGTGTTTTCAGATTATCACAGATTAAAAGAATCCTGCTACATTTTTATCATTAACTTCTTGTATTAAATTAATTTTATGATAACTATCATTAACATTCAACGCTGTTTTCCATTTTGGTATATTATTTTCAATAATAGATCTTTCTAATCGACCAAGAAATTTTTTTTTTACCTCTCCTCAAAATTTGTGTTTTACGTTTCAAGATAAGCAGAAACCAAATATTGAATTTTTTAAAAATTCGTCCGTCCGCTGTCCGCGGCTTTTCTCCCAGACTATAGGACCGATTTTCTTGAGATTTGGCAACAAACGCATACGCCACCCGGAATGATCTTCGGAACTCGACATTACCACCCGTATTTTTGTTTCAAAATGGCGGTCGATTAAAGATTTTATATGCGCATAACTCGGCCATTTATAAAGATAGAGGGGAAATGTAAGGTCTTTTGGAATCAGCATAGAAAAGCGTTAAAAAAAAACTAAAAAAAAAAACGATATATATAAATTTTTTTTCTTGGTCAATTATAAAGGTCTATTATTGAAAGTAATAAACCAAAACCATTTATATACATATATATATATATATATATATATATATATATATATATATATATATATATATATATATATATATATATATGTATGTATGTATATAAATGGTTTTGGTTTATTATTTTCAATAATAGACCTTTATAATTGACCAAGAAAAAAAATTTAATCCCCCTCCCTCAAAATTTGATGTTTTATGTGTGAATCCAAATTTCGAATAAAAAAAAGCCGGCCGTCCAAAAATTTTCATTATTAATCGAAAGATGATGAAAATCACTACAAAAAAAAAAAAAAACATTCAAATCGGATCAGTACTAGCAGAGATATCGCGTAATGGGTTTTTATATACTAATTCTCTGTCGCTAGAGGTCAGTGTGGCCTTAGGCTTGCTGTCATCAATTGTGGGCTTCTGACTTCCTTACATCTCTCTACTTTATCCTTCCGTGTATTATTTCTGCACTTTCTTCAGCTTCTTGGTCTTTTATTTTTCTTTTACCACGGAAGTTCACATCCAATATTTTCCTCTGTACCATTTTCTCTGATTACATGTCCTAACCATCTCAGCCTATTTGCATGACATGGAATGTCCTGTCTGTATTTTGTACGGAATGGACCAGATATTTTTAAAATATAACTACTTGGAAATAACAAACCATTGATTTTAAACTCCATCACAACATGGCTACTATTTGGAATATTTAAGTTTTAATTATTGAATTCCGATTTTGCTCACTCCTTTGTTTATGACGAGTTTATCCGTGTATATACCATTTAATAATTCAAAGGAATACCATTAATTACTACAGTTAAGGTATTAAGAATGGGCAGCATAGTTTTTTGTTTTGTTTATGTTACAGAAACTATGCGCAAATATCCCACTCTTCCATCACTCACCAGATTCAGTACCGAACGCACCGTTCTCCCATCAGGCCATGTTATCGACAAAGGTGTACGGATACTGATTCCAGTCTGGGCTCTTCACAGAGATCCGCAGCTGTTTCCAGAGCCCAAAAAATTCGATCCAAAAAGGTTCTCTGATGAAAACATTGCATCTATAAAACCTTTTTCGTATTTGCCCTTTGGAGAAGGGCCCAGGATGTGTATAGGTGAGTACTTCTCATGGTTACATTTTAAAAATTTGTTTCAAGGCAAACATTTTCTTTGTAAAAATTACACTAAAAGTTTAATTAGTATATACCTACAATTACTTTATGTTCAAAGGTATTGATAATTTCATGCATATTCGTTATGTATCAAACCATTAAAGTTATCTGTTTTCAGGAAAGAGATTTGGTCTACTACAAACAAAGATGGGCTTGATAACAGTTTTGAAAAAGTATCGTGTTGAGCCAGCTGATAATACAGAAGTGCCTCTTGATTTCTCACCGAAGTGTATACTTATTACTGCTACAGAAGGGCCAATCCATCTCAGATTGGTCGCCAGATCGGATCTTCCAAGAGCTTCTATTCCATGAACAATTTCATTTGTTGGTTTCATTTTATTTTTTTTATATTAACTGACTGTTATTTATACAATACTAGGTCACCACATTTTTTATACAAAAAATCACCACTTCATTGTATGCATTTTTTATTTTCACTTTGCAAACATTTTGGGCTATAATGTATCAACTAGTAATAAACATTTTAAAGGAATATATAATGAACTGTGGGTGTGAGGTCAATCAAAAATCGAACTAAAGAAATTTTAGGATCCACTTACCCCAGTTTATCTTAATTTAATTCCCTACTTAACGAAAAATAAAATAATCTAAATCCGACCAATATTAGCAAAGATCCGGCGTATTGGACTTTATACCCACGCTTAGTCTTTTGAATAACCCCAAAACTATATATTTCCCGTAATATTCCAGATACTCATTTGAAAAGAGGTACCCCAGAGAAAGTATACAGTGCCAAAACTGTCCTAGTATCTTACAAGGAAAGGTAATTGAAAACTACTCAAATAAAACAATTTTATTATGGTCGACAATGCTTATTAAAGCTATTGTTATATATTTTAAGGTCTAAAAAAATCGAACGAAAACTTCAAAAGGATTTACATTAGGTCATATCTCATATTTTCTAAATGTAAAAATAAATAATAAACTTCTTGCTCATCAGTAACAATTAACAAGGTGACTAAATCTGATTGTTCATAAATTGTCTTTTTCGATGAATGAAGCAAGATTTAGTTTGCTTTAAAAGCTGGATAATTTATTTATTTTTCCCCAAAACCACATTTAAAAACTGATACTTGTTTGCTTACTTCTTGTAATGATTCGTTACTAATACATTAATTCTGAAATGGAAATAGACTCAAGCTCATAACTAAACCCAATTTAAGATTCAAACAGTGATCTAATATAGTGAAATATGAGAAATGTCTGTTTTTTATTAATATTGAAGCGACTTAAATCTTATCCATTTTTCTAAAATTCTAATATCCATTTTTCTTCTTATAGAGATTTTTTTGAATCTCTTTGGCTAAGCATTTTTAAATTGAAGGTTACAATCACTGTTATTGCAGTAACCGCTTGACGTGTGACAGTGGCAGTTTGTGATTATATATATTTTTTAATTTGGTGCATTATTTGCTTATTATTATGACTCATTATTACATACATGTAAGATTACTTTTCGAATCTTAAATTTATGTTAGTACTTGCAGTAGTTGAAAAAATATTTTTATTATTTGCTGATAAATTAATGAATGTTTGTCCAGCCAATTGAGATAAATTTGCTATAACTAGCTTATCTTATTAGTAGTTTACCTAGTAATTTTATTATGTAGACTTCATTGATGTTACAGTTGATTTTTTTTATTTAAATTCCTTTCAGCATGCCTACTGTTAAATTATTGTATTATATAAGTTTTATCAATTTTTTTTTATAATCACTGGTTTAGCATCCTTGCATATTTTTGTCAGTTGCAAATGCAAATAAACACAAGATAAAAACATCTACCACTAATGGTTTCTTTTATTTGCATTTTATTATTGTTATTATTATTTTGAAGTAATAAAAAGAGTGTATAAAAATAATAAAGTTGCTGTTATTTAAACTTCAAATGTGTATTCTTTTAAAATTTGTGCCCTTGATGGTTATCTTAAAACTATTCTTTTAGCTGCTTTGTTTCTTTTGTATTTCGTCAATTCGTTTGGCATACTATTGTAGAATGTATTAGCGCCTAATTGGAACCTGGTTCAGTCTGAATAAGGTGTTAAATGGCATGTTGTGCAGATGTATGTCTTATCATTTATTTTTATGTTAGATTGATTAATACTTTTTGAATTCATTTATTTAATATGATTTTTTTTTTTTTATTTCCACAGCCTTTGCATATCCCATTGTGATAGAATAAAGGCACAACTCAAAATTTGATAATATTGGAAAATCATATTTAAAGTTTTTTTTTCTACGCTTTTGAATACCTGCTTATTAAAATATACAGAACATTTGTTATACCCTGGGAATGTTCAGTGTGTTTTAATGAGAAAGTATTCAATGGGCAGAAAAAAAAGTAACTTTAAATATGATTTTCCAATTATTTCAATAATTTATGTTTCAAGTTTACAATAACATTAATGGAAAGTAGATATTTAAATTATAATATTTCCATAACAATTATTTGAATATTTTATCTGTTACATGATTTATATGCATTACATGAAATGTATTTTATATACTTTGTATTTAGTTAATTACTGTGTATTAATTAGACATTATTGATTTTTTTTTTGTTACTTCTTGATAAGAGGAAGGAAACTACTATGCAATATTACATACATACCATCTTACATTTTAACAGTCAGATAAAAATGGAAAAGGATATAAACACCGAAAAATAGCTCACTTATTTGTTTCGTGCTGGTTCAATTGCAAAAGAATTGTAGTTAGGATTGTTACTAATACATATGTATAAATTTGATTTTCATTTCTCAGTTTACAATAACTTATAGTATACTACGTTTTGGATCAGATCATTTTAAAACTATAGGAACACTTTATCTAGAAGTCATTATCTTCATTAGGCATTCTTCGTTTTGTAATAATAATGAAAAAATATATGATCCCTAAAATGATAGTGATGTTAAAAATGCTAACATTAATTTGTTAAAATCAACAAATACTATCATTTTAATAATTTTGTTATTTATTACTCCGTATTTCAGGTTGGTCTGACAATTTTATCAGTGTTCATTCCCTATCATAATTTTAACAGGCTTTATCATAAATCACTTGGGTTTAGGGTTTGGGCTATCTCAGTTTTCCTGTATAATATTGTCATAGTTTTTGCTTAGATGTCGGACATTAAATTGCTGAACTTGATGAAACAGTCTTGATAGCATCTCTTACCAGAATTCGGTAAGTTTATTCTTGAAAAACATTTAAGAACTTCTGGATTTATTACCAAGTAATCACTTGTTGCAAATCACAAAAATATATCTTTTGCTTATACATATTTGATTTTCTTTAGTATTTTTCACCAGCTTTTGTAGTTCATCTCATTCTCTAAACTCATTGATAAAGTTAATTTAATTTTCAATAACTGAAAAGTGAAGGCTGATTCAGCTTTGTACGGGTTGGTTGTTATTCAAACCATGATTTATTAGTATATTATAGTTATTCAAAATTTATAAATCACATTTAAAAAAATTAACTTTACTATCACTATATCTAGAGTTATTTATTGAGAACTATAGATGATAATTGTGATGTAGATTTTCTTATAGATTTTATAGCTTTTACATTTAATGACTAAAATATAAGTGTTTAATTTAATAACCACTCAAATGTTAGCTTTAAAATATTCTAAATGTAATATTTTGAAGAAAGATATTGGAACTTCCATGGAAAGAAAAAGTACATGATCGATAATCAATACAAAATTTAATTTTTGTAATTATTTAGTCAATAGAGACAATTAAGAAGATTCTTAAGGATGAAGTTGGAAAGGCTTGGAGTGATGGAATTTTATGTATCAGGTTTTGAAATCTCATTAGACTACTGGACTTGGAAAGAAAGATAGCCTGCAACAAAGTTCTTAATACTGAAGGTATAAGGAAGTTTTGTGGGTAACATATGGTTCCCTGCCTTATTAAAAATTCCATTTACTTTTGCAATCAATTAGAATCCTTATTTATTCCATAAATTTTGAACAAATCTCCTTTGATACTGAAAGACTCTATTAATATCCTTATTGACAATTTTAATATTAGAAAAACAAAATAAAAACAACAGACCAACCATAAATAGAATCACATTCGCATTAAATTAAAAATTTAATCGAATTTCAGAATAGGAATCTTTCTCAATTCCAACCTACACAACACTATCATTACAAATTTTCCTAGTTCGCTGATGCCTGACATTTTATAAAGACATAATGTGTGTATGGCCTATTGGCTTTTAAACAACTATTTATGTGAATCACTTAAGCAGTAATATTGGTATAATTAAAACAATGTCTAAATATTATATTTACATCAAATTTAAAAATGTATGATTTTTCATCCTGTTATCTGTTAGAAAAACGCCTAATAATAAAGAGTTTGCTCTACTTAGCAATTAATGTTTGTATTATTTTTGTTGAAATTTGATATAGTGTTTGATCAATGGAAATATTAAGGTGCATTTAGACTACCGGACCAGACAGGAGAAAACGGGTCGTGTAAATGCTCACACACTACCAGATATGGGCATGGCTACTTAAGAGGATAAGTAACCACGCCCATATCTGGTAGTGTGTGAGCGTTTACATGACCCTGTTTTCTCTGGTCTGGTCTGGTCGTCTAAATGCACCTTAAGATTGGAATATGGAGTTAAGAAAAATTACTCTGTCTTTCTTCTAAAAAAACTTTTTATTTTCTCTAACATAGTTAGCTGTGAGAAATACACATTAATAGTTTAGCCTCACATTTACTTACTCTAATATTTTTTTCTTTTTCTATAGTGAATTAGTATTATTTATAAACTTTTCTCCTTTCTACTAACTCCTGCATGCTGCATATACAAAAAGCATTGTTCTGCATCTGTTGTGCAATTGCTTAATAATTATCATAATTCTTCCCATTATAAGAAATACTTTTCATTCAGAATATATTATTAAATTTCCATAATTTGTATTGTATTATTATAGACGTAATATTCTATACAGTATCAGAATTTCATAATTATTACAGCAGAGTAAGAAATCATCTTTGTGTCATTTTAATGTAAATGTTTATCTTATTTCAATTTTATAAACTTTTCTCCTTTCTACTAACTCCTGCATGCTGCATATACAAAAAGCATTGTTCTGCATCTGTTGTGCAATTGCTTAATAATTATCATAATTCTTCCCATTATAAGAAATACTTTTCATTCAGAATATATTATTAAATTTCCATAATTTGTATTGTATTATTATAGACGTAATATTCTATACAGTATCAGAATTTCATAATTATTACAGCAGAGTAAGAAATCATCTTTGTGTCATTTTAATGTAAATGTTTATCTTATTTCAATTAGAATTAAGTATTGATCTATAAATCAGTGCTATCTATAACTCAGAGGTATTAATAGTCAAATAAATAATCTAGGAACAAATAAAAGGAATAAAAAATGCTAACTTCATATCATAGGCTATGTAATATTTCGGTTTATTCTCGTCTCAAATGATGAATTCTTTTTGACTTCTTAATTCAATTCTGAAGTATTTTGTACAGTTTTTTTTTTTAGTAATCAAGTATGTCTTTGATGTTGTAGTTAGTGTTTTGTTATAAATAAGGAAAAAGGGGTTTGATTTCCTGATAGGTTTAGTTTAATAACAGTGTTTACTCAGTCTGATGAGAAGAGCCGATTTGCTTCTTTACTATACTCTAAAGTAAATCTTATTTAAAGATAGAAAGTAGTCTATTAGCCAAAACTAGATTTGTTTCCTACTTATGGTTTAAGAAATAGAAGATAATAAAAACAGTATATTGAATATGAAAAAAATTATATTCATTTTCATGCTACTTATCATATCTGTCAGGAAAGAAATGATGCATTCAAATTAGAGTTCTAGTAGTTAGCAACAGATATTTGAATTTATTTATTAATATTATAATTAATAACTGAGTGCAATTTTTTTTACTGAAGGAATTTTTTCATTAATTTTTATGTCACTGTAAATTTCATAATAACGTATTCATTAACAAAGTGTCCATTAAATACAGTATTTCAATGTATTCAGCTCTGAATTCATTATGTATCATTCATTAAACACCTTTTGGAATGATCTTAGATATTTAATTTGTAATTTAGCTTTAGAAATGGCCCCATGAGGAATTTAAGAAAAAAGAATTCCTAAACATTTACAGTGTAGTAAATTTAATTCATACACTTGCTAATAAGAATACCTTTGTAAGTTAGTGTGGAAATAATTTATTGCCCTAAAATTGAGTTTCTAGTCTATATCTAATTGTCTTACAAGAATGATTCCAATCACCACAGAGTCCCACCAATGATACATATTTATTTACCTACATACATATTTATTTAATGTTGGGAACTTTTCCTGAAGTAATGTGTTGGTGCCATGTAGATATGAGCATGTAAACTAAGTAGTGGGATAGGGTTTCATTTATGATGTTAAGCTGCATATTTTCATAATGGTAATTTATTGAAATAGTAATAATGTTTTATATAACTAAATAGATGCAGTATATCACTTCAAAACAGTTCAACATATAGTATGCATTTACTAATAAAGAATATGATTCCTGGATCGGCGAATCATTGACTGGTTAATAATTATAGTTATGTTAGAGAATCATGAATCTTATTTTGGTATCTTTACCTTCCATTAATAACCTAATAATAGAATTAATTCAAATTATTGTTAGTTTTAATGCAAATATGAGATTAAAAATATATGCATCTTGATAGTTCAATATAGAAATAAAGATTTGATTTTTAAGTTATTACAGTGGTGGTGAGGATAAATCGCAATGGAACTGGATCAAGAGTATTTCTCTATAGGATTTTTCAGTCGATTGAAAGAATTTATTCTGTAAAATAAATGAGCTATTTCAAGTGTTTGGAGATTTTTTTTTTTTAGTCTATAATATTATCAATTAGGTAAGACTAAAAGCTTCATTCTTAAACTCCCTTTATGAGCTCTTATAAGCTAGTAACAGAACTCAATTCCGAAGAGGTCGTAGGAGAATGCTTAAAAAGATTGAATTACTTGATGAAGATTTTCTGGCTTAAAAAAGTGTATTTGCTTTTAAATATACATTTTATCAAACCTATTTGATGGCTCAGTGGCAGTTGACGATTGATTGGCATGATTGAGCTATTTAGCTGGTGATTGTAAATTTTGAAACTGATTAGTGATTGTAATTTGGCTGGATGAGGCCAGAAACATATTTAATTAGGGCTTGATCCTTCTATGCTATCATGCATACATCAACTGATTAAGAAACATATTTGATGAAGATGTTGATGGTGACATTATTACACTTATCTCTAGCTAAATTGTCGTGACTAAGACAATGTATAGTGCAATCTTCTTCTTCTTTCCCTTCCTGTATACCTTTCAGAGTCTCTACCCAACTGTGCCAGTCCTGTCGGTCCCGTGCCAACATCATCATCTGCTCCAAGGTTTTACCTTTTTCCTCTCCCAACTTGCGAACATTATCTCTATACGAAGTTCGTGGTCTTCCTCACGGTCTTGTGCCTGTAGGTCTAGTTTCGAACACCTTCCTTGGGTCTCGATCGTGACTCATTCGGCAAATGTTTCCAAACCACCTCAGCTGCCGTTTCTGCAAGGAATCTTTTAATGCCGGGATTCCCAATTCTTCCCTTACTCTTACATTTCTCACCCAGTCTCTTCTTGTTTTGCCAGTGACTCTGCGGAGGTATTTCATTTCTACTGCGGTAATTCGGCTTACATGCTTCTCCGTTGTGATCCAACTCTCACATCCGTACATCAAGGTAGGGAGAAATACCGCTTTATAGATATGGAGTTTTACTTTTAGACTTACCTCTTGTTTGCCCACAATTGTGTTGCAAATCTGATAATAGACCTGGTTAGCTTTTATTATTCTGTTAGAAATTTCTTGGTCTATCCTTCCCGACTTACAAATAATTGTTCCCAGGTAAGTAAAGTCATTAGTGCTTTCTAATTCTTCTCCATTGCAGTAGAAATGCACGTCTGTTTCTTGCTCTCTAGAGACTTTACTCTACTTTACTTTACTCTTGGTAGAGCTAATTTTCATTCCTTTACGCAGCAGCTCCTCTTGCCACTCAACTATTGCTTGTTGCAACTTTTCTTTAGTATCGACAAGAAGGACAATGTCATCAGCAAACAGGTAACATTTTGTGAGGATTGTCCTGAGATTCCACTTTCCCAACGATGTCCATGCTGTCCTCCTCATGCAAATTTTATGGACTTCATCTAGTAGTGTAATGAAGAGCAGTGGACTAAGGCTATCTCCTTGCTTCACTCCCTGTTCCATACGGAATGTCTTAGATGCTTGCCCATTTATACATATTACCCCTTCTGGGTCTTGGTATGTCAATTTTATAGCATCAATAAGGTTTTTTGGGACTTCCTTTGCTTGGAGGGCTTCCTATATATATTTCCTAGGAACGGAATCAAAAGCAGATTGCAGGTCTAAGAATGGCAGGTACATGGTCTTACCTCTCTCCCACGACTTTTCCAAAATATTTCTTAGAATGAAGATATTATCCTGAGTTTGCCTACCAGAATAGAAGCCTCTTCCTTTGCCGTTCCTCTTCTAACTGATTCTCCACCAGTTCTCTGAGCCTATACTGAAGGATTGATGTGTACATTTTATATACTACTGAGGAGAGATAAATTGGCCTATAATTGCTACAGTCTCTTTGCTTCCCTTTCTTGTATATTGGGACTATGACATTTATTTACCAATCCTTCGGTATCTTTTTATTGTCCCATACTTTCTGAAATAGAGCCTGTAAGACTTTTATCATCTCATGTCCTCCATACTTAATCATTTCTGGTGAAATGCAATCATATCCTGCAGCTTTGCCGGTCTTGATTTTTTCTTTAGCTATTTCCATATCTTCCTCCCAGATAGCTTCCTCATTGTCCTGACTATCTTCTATTGCTATCTCGTTGGGTTCCATCACATCTGTTCCAGAAAAAAGATTTTCATAATGTCTTTTCCACCTGTCTAGAATTTCTTCCGGCTTGGCAAGGATTTTATTATCTTCACTCATTACATTTCTTATCCTTTTAATACTTTTGCTTCTCAGGACTTTTGTCTTCTTCCAGAATATTTTTATATTTTCATAATAATCCTTGTCAAGTGATTTGCCGAATTCCTCCCAGGATTGCTTCTTAGCTTCACGGACAGCTATCTTGGCCTCTTTCCATCTGAGCCTGTATTCTTGTAGGTTCTGATCTGTATGCAGTGACTGATATGCTTTCCAGGCTTCTTTCTTTTTATTCACAGATATTCTAACTTCCTGGTTCCACCACTTAGTGCGTTTTCCATTTGTATTAATCTTCTTCAGACCACATACATTTACAGCAGCTGTTAGAACTGTTGACTTAAACTTTCTCCAGTGTTCTTCAAGTCCCAATTCCAAGTCAATGGCTCTTAATCTTTCTTCTAGAAGTTTGCTATACTCTTCTCGCTTATCGATTGCTTCTAGTTCTTGTATATTAATTTTTTCATAGGACTTGGTCTACTGCCTGCTGCCTTTCAGATTGTATGTGTCTGCTACTAACAACAGGTGGTCCTTGCTTATTTCGGCGCCTCTAATTACTTTTATATCCGTGCAGTATCGCCTCAAGTCCCGATCATAAAGAATATAATCAATAGGGCAATCAACATCTGCTTTTAATACTCAATGGCTGAATCGAAATCTAAGTACGGATTTAGTACCGAATTTTAGAATAAGTTGTTCTATCTGTGGGGTTAAGTGTAAAAAAAAATTGTAAATTTCGAACTTGTAGAAATGATATTACCTAAGACCATCTGGGATATGTATGTGTGCTCGCTTGTTTATCAAGCAGTTTTTTAGGCCTGGAGGTTCTGGTACCGTTATTGGTGGAAGAACTTGCTGGGCGAGATGGTCTTTTCGCCAACTCCTGACCGCTGCTGTCTTGTTCTAACGTCAGTGGGAGTGCCAAGATTCATTTCTTAGGACCACCACAAAGTAAATATTAGTTGTCCCCTGTAGAAATCGAATCCACACCGAGCACTCTGTGGCTCTCGCTCCAACGCGCTCGGTCATCAGTTCCACATGCCGGGAGATAAATTCTTTGTTTCTTTCTAAAAAAAATATAGGGATGGTTAAATGATAGCCAATGATATGAAATTCAAGATTCATACAGGTTATCTGGTATTAAATTACCTGAAAGGATTTCGAGGAAATATTTTCTGATACTACGCTTGATCATTGCAGAAAAAATCATCATGTGACTTAAAAAGGATGACCGAAATCTCAAAGAAAATTATCGTGCTATTGCCTTGGTGAATTGTATCATGAAAATATTTACGCAGATAATTCTGAATAGGCTTTGAATGTTATCCCTGAAGCACAATTTGGATTCCGTAAAGGTAGAAGCTGTCTGGATAATTTATTTACTTTAAACGCTCTTATTCAGATACAAATGGGATCGCGCGGAAAAATCTTCTATGCTTTGTTTGTTGATTTTAAACGAGCCTTTGACTCGCTCAATCATAATTTGTTATGGCAGTCTCTTCACAACCAGGACATAATAAACAAAATTATTAGAATCCTAAAAAATATTTATCAGAATGCTTCGGCTAGAGTTAGAAGTGATAGTATGTTTTCAGAGGAAATCTATGTTACTTTAGGCCTACTGCAGGGAGAAATATTGTCACCTTTCTTATTTAGCCTCTATTTGAGTGATATAAAAATGTTTTTCCAGAGTCAGAATGTCGGAGACATGAGGATCGATGGTTTCTGTGATATACTGTTGTTCTTTATGCTGACGATCTACTAATCCTTGCCTATAGTGATGCCAAAAATAAGTTAAATATTTTAAATCAGTATTTGCTAGAAAAAAAAAAAAAAACTATAGGTCAATACTCAAAAAACTTAAATGTTATATATTCACAAGGGAGGATGTAAAAAGATAGGGAAACTGTTTTATCGTGATAGAGAAATAGAGAAAGTTTTCGATTTTATTTACCTTCGAGTATCTTTTTCGGATTCGGATATATATCATAAAGCGGCAAATTATTTGGATAGTAATAGGCTCTGTCGTCGTACTTTGTGCTAAATCTAAACTCAGATCCTGGTAAAATAAAATAAAAATAAATAACGCAATTGCCATGAGACTTCTGTACTATAATGTACAACTATGGGGCCTAAGGTATATGGATAGGCTGGAAAGTGTAAACTTAAATTTTTATACGCGTTTATTTTCATTAAATAAAAATCCACCTTTCTGGATAATGAGATTGGAGTTTAATGTTCCCCATTGCTCCGTTACAGTACTAAAATTAGTGTTGTCCTGGATCCAAAAAATTCTGAAAATGAGACAGATTTCCAAAAATTTGTTTTAACAAATTAAAGGAAATATATATTGAGAGCAAAAATATAATTAGCTGAATCAGTTATTCACTCTATTGTGCACTGTAAATAAACAGTCAATCTTGGAATTAGAGGACCCTGGTGTATTCCAGACTGAAATGGACGAAACGCTACGATTATTTAAAAAGCTACATGGAGGAGCAAAAAAAACAAAAACTGATCTCCCCTAAATACAGTCCATTGTATCCTCTCATGTATTCAGAAAGTGACAAGCCTAAGCCATATTTCGCACTAAATTCCCCGTTCCCTATGACTAAAACATTAGTGCAAATCAGATTATATTAAATTATATTTAAGAAGAATAGTGTAACTATTATATTAAACTAACATTTAATAATATTTATTATTATTTCAAGCCGAAAACAGCTCTATCTGCAATTTAAACGAGCTTGAGAATCTTTTTCATATTTTCGTCTGGTGCCTTATCTATACACCTTACCGTCATCAATATCTGCCTCATTCCGTAAATAAGAACAGATCAAATTATGTAGAGTTATTTAGAATTTGAAATAGCGATCTTCTTAAGAACCTGTTTTACTACGTTAGGCATAAATCAGGAAAACCTATATTAGCATAAACCAGGCCAATAAGTTTGCTCCCGATTCTTTCAAAAACTTATGAAAAAATCCTTCGAATAATCGAATTCCAAAAAATCCCTTCACACCAGTTTGGATTTCGCTCAGGACAATGGTTTGCAAATGATATATGGTCAACAACGCGAAGGCCTTGTTGACCATATATCCTTTGCACTTGAAAGCAAGCAATATTGCACTGGCGCCTTTCTGGACATGGCTCAAGCTTTTGACCGGGTGTGGCACGATGGCTTTTCAAGCTCAAAATCCAATTATCCCAATCCTTATATCTACTCCTTCGATCCTACCTCTCTAACCGTCCTTTCAGAGTTTGCTGTGGTGCTAATTTTTCCAACTATTACCCAATCGAAGCTGGTGTTCCACAAGGCAGCACCTTAGGTCCAGTCCTCTACATTTTATTTACCGCTGACCTTCTTACAAATCCCGATACTTTTCTGGCAACATTTGCCGATGATACCGCTATCCTATTATCCCATTCCGATCGGAAATTGCATCCTTAAACCTGCAAAGGCAGGTTCTCTCCCTAATCGAACAGTGGTACATCAAGGTCAATGAATCAAATAAGCATGTCACATTCACCCTCCGACGCAGATCCTGTCCGCCAGTCCAGTTTAATTCCACACCACTTCCCATTTCAGACACATTCCGGTAACTTGGCTTCCTTCTTGACAAAAGACTAACATGGAACCCTCATACTAGACTTAAAAGACAAGAGCTTAATCAACGATTTGGCCAGTTATACAGACTACTGAACAGAACATCTCATCTATCAATAGACAACAAGCTGCTAATCTACAAGACCATTCTGAAACCTATTTGGACCTACGGACTGTGGGGGACAGCTAAATTTTCGAACATCAAACGTATTCAATCCTTCCAGTCTAAAGTCCTCCGTACAATAGTGAATGCCCCATATTATGTTTCAAACAATACCTTACACCATGATCTTAAAATCCCGTATATTCATGACATAATGCCATACAAATTCTTCACATTTCATCAGAACCTTACTCATTATCCTAATCCCTTAGCACAATCCCTGTCCAGCACCAACCATCCCTATAACTCTCCTCGAAGGTTGAAACGGCAGTGGCCTCGATACCTTTTGTAAATGTGCAATGGCCAGCTTCTCCACTCACGTCCTGCCTCCACTGCCTTTGAGTGTGGCAGCTTGTATTATTTTTCAAATAAAAAAAATAAATAAAAATAATGATGTATCGAATTATTGATTTTAATATCGAAAATCTAACTAATGAATATATGTGACGTCAACTAGGATACTGCTAATGATGATAAACTATGAAAACTGTTTATTTGGAGTAGCAGTAGCAACTGTTACTTTCAAAAAACAGTTTAAAATATCTGATGTGAACACAACAAATGACTTCCTTGTTCGCCTATTAAACTATAAACCGGTGGCACAAAAAGTGATCCAAAAGTTCGGGAGCAGTGGGGTAGTGCACTGGGATAACGCATGCCACTGCTCCCATAAATCAACACTTTATTTTCAAAGTTCTTATTTTACAATTATTTATGAGGAAACGTTTAATTGTGGGACAATTTTTTCCTGCTACTGTGATGCAGCCCGGTGCGCAATTGCACACCTTAGGGCTGCACCTTATCCTCTGCCGGACGGCGTGGCCAGCCCTTCCGGCGCTCTGCATCCGTCCGGTCCTTGTCCGGATCTGCCCGGTGCCGTCCAGCCCTCCTGGTCAGCCGCATCCGTCCGGATCCCACCTTCAGCTCTACCCGTCCGGAAACTGGTCTATCCTTCCTGGCCCACTGCATCAGTCCGGATCCCATCTCCTCCAGGGTGCATCAAACATCATGAGGTTCGCCGACGTCGGGTGGTCTGGCCCTTCCCAGGGCAAAGTGTTCCGGGCCCACCTCCTTCCACCCGTATACGAACTTCTTGAAGAAGAGGTACACCTCTTCCTCCATAAGTCAGGGAAAGTCCGACTCGGCGAGGGCGAAGATCTCGGTATTTCTCGAAAACTGGCTCGGTGTCCTTCTACTGCGGTGCAGGATATGATCACATGCTCTGCTGTCTCAGGAACTCCACAGGTGGGGCACTGGAGGTCTATGTCCTTTCCGTTTGCCTATAATTTCCTCCCGGCTTCGTGCATATATTGACACACACACAAAAGCTCTAGTTTCTGGAGATCTCTTTTCGCTATTAAATGTCGTTTTCTTTCAATAAGTAACAAGTTCTCAAGAGATTTCTTCGTGTTCCGTGACAACATTAGAACTGTCAATATAACTATCGACATTTTAAGCGGGAGAGCCCACTTAACTTATATCTTATTCTCCTGCTGCAGACTTGTTCATCTCAAAAATGGAGAGGCAATCAGTATTTTACTCTAAATTTTAACACTTAAAACAAGTAATAAAAATTCCTTCAAGTAAAGTACCGCTTCTGATTTGCCAATTTAGACCAAAATCTAGAATGTTATTGAAATCAATATGTAAATCATAAATACTAACTTTGAGAAGTTTTGCATTATATTTTAGTATAATTTTCGAAGGGAATCAGTTATGACCTTGAAGTAAAGTACAACTTCCTGTTATCATATAGTAAACCAAAAAGGGAGATTCACAACTAGATTTTACAAAAATCCCAAATACAAAATTTTAACTTTCTACTGGTAACCATTTTTGAGTTATGCGAGATATGCACGAACGAACTAAGATACGACGAAACTAGTCAAAATGGATTCAGGGATGGTCAAAATGGATATTTCCGTTGAAATCTGAAAGCCGAAAATTTTCGCGATTAGAATACTGCCTTTACCGCGTCAAAAACAGACGTACAGCTGATCGAAGTGTAAGTGAAAAAGGTTAGTTTTATAGAGCTCTAAAAAAAATTCAATTATTTGGTAAACACCCCTTTTTTTCCTAAAAAAAAGTGTTGTAATTTAACCGAAAAGATTGTATTTAATACTCAGGCAAGAAGTGCGGGTTTCACCGACAGCCATGGGTGGAACCGTCTAGATCTTCGCAGATGCAGAAAACTCAAATAATAGTGAAGAGAGTCATAATGATGATTTACTGGTCGTAAAAGACTGCTACCAATTGATCAGGACCTCACAAGCCGGAAACGTCAAGGACGTATACAAACACATAACAGTTTTCAGGTCTTAACCTCAATCTCTAACGAACAATCTGAAAATACAAGACCAACGCAAAATTACAAAACGCCTCCACTTTATATTAATGGCGTGGAGGATTACTCTGCAATAATTTCATTTTTTCGCAGAAGAAAAAAAATAATTACAATTAAACCAACACTGAAAGGTGTGACTGTCTACCCAGATACACCTGAAACCTATAGGAAGTTGAATGCAAGCCTTAGAAGTGAGGGAGCGGATTTCCACATATTTCAGCTTCCAGGATAGTGATTAAGCGCCTTCATCACACAGCACTAGTTATTATTATTATTAAAGAGGAACTGAAAGAGAGAGGTTACGAAGCTACCAGCATAACGAACGTTATTTAAGAAATCACTCCCTATGTTCTTTGTGGACATCACAAAAGAGGCTTTTAAAGAAGATATATATAACATAAGTTCCATTCATTACTCACATGTAATAATCGAAGAACCAGGGAGGAAGAAAATCACCCTTCAATGTTTACGATGCCAACAATATGGTCATACTAGAACTTATTGCAACCATCCACCAAGGTGTGTAAGGTGTGGTGGGTATCACGACAGAAGTGCATGCGCCAAAACAAGAGAATCGCCTACTATATGTGCCAATTGTCGCGGCCAACACCCTGCCAACTGCAAAGGCTGCTAAACACAAAAAACCTCAGATTTCAGCTTAGCCCAAGAAATTACCATCAGCGGCCTATACTATCTCAACCAATTCAGTTACTTCCAGACCCGCAAGAATTCCAACCTCTCTGACAGCCTTCACAAAACTACCTTCCAGTACAACTAGAGAACAACGTCGGATCTCAGCAGATACCAAAAAGTCCGCCAGCAACCAATTCAGCACCTCAATATCATCATGCATAGTCAGGTATGAGGAGTGGTAGCTCCCAGCCGGAACTTCCTGTTGATAATGCCACTCCTCAATTATTTCAAATAATAAATAGTCTAAATAGCCTAATCCATTCTCTATTTAGTCTTCTCCATAGAAAAGCTATCCCAAGTTTCACAAGCTTGGTGTCCTAACCATGCCCCCTAATTTTTCAAATGTTGGCTCCTTGTCCGTTCTCCTATGGAACGCCAATGGACTGACGCAGCACAGGACTGAACTTGATTGTATTTTCAAGAATAAAGGACAGACCACCCTGACAAAACGGCACATGGAGGAACTGCCATTATAAATATAGCGTCATTAAAACATAGTCCCATACACTTCCCCATTATACCACATATACAGAGTCTAAAGACATCACATTATAAACAAAACAAAACAACACCTCTTTTGCTGCAGTCTATTGTCCCCCGAAGTACAAGCTTATATCCTCGATGTTTTCTGAGTTCTTCAAACATTTAGGTCGATGCTTTATACCAGGAGGCAATCACAATACCAAACATCAATGCTGGGGCTCGAGATTATGCATTCGAAGAGGTAGGAACTTGTATTATCTTCATGAACTTTCACTAGACACATCAATTCCCAACTCTCCCACTTACTGGCCTATTTGTAAACGTAAAACCCCGGATTAAGTTGACTTTTTAGTACACGAGGCTGCAAGTATGAGCTTTGATCTTTGCTCTGATCATTCCTTTGTGGAGATGGTCATTTTCGAAGAGCCTTCTGAGGCACAAGAACTATGCTCACTCAAGATATAATGGAGTGAGACTTATATAGAACTTACTTGACTCCGATCTCTCAGTCCCTGTTTCAATAAAAAATGAAGAAGAACTAGAGGAGGCAGTGAAAAAGTTCACAAAAAGCTTACCAGATGCAGCGTGGTCAACTTCAACACCCAAGCACGGAATAGGTGATAATTTACCAAGCTATCCGCAGTATATTAGGAACCTGACCAGGGCCAAGAGGAGAGCTCATAAGATATGGCAAACTAACATAGAACCATCAGATAGGCAGATATTTAACAAACTAAATAATGAACTGAAACGACAAATTTGCAAATTTAACAGATCAAACTACGAAACTTATGTAAAAATGCCTCTCGAAAGACCGTGAGATGTCAGCACCTGGACAGTTCTTGGGCTGTGTCGGACGAGGAAAAATCCGAGATCTTAGCCAACTATCTTTCTTCCGTATTTACACCACATACTGATTTCACGAACATAGAACACCAGATCTCTGTAAATCATGCATTAGACATTTCACTCCCGCAGAAGTGAAACCAAAAAGAAATGCCCCTGGCTACGACTTAATAATTGCTGAGGCGCTCCTGTAAATTCCTAGGAAGTCTCTAGTGTTTCTTACGACAATCTACAACTCAATACTTAGGACTACAAAATTTCCAATACAGTGGAAATATTCTCTTACAACCATGATTAATAAACAAGATAAATACATAAGCAATTCTTTCTCATACAGACCGATTAGTTCTCTCCCTATGTATTCTAAAATTTTTGAAAAGTTACTTTACCCACGATTATCAAACTTACTGACAGACAAGAAAATAATTTCTGACCATCAATTCTGTTTTCGAAAATCATATTCAACAATTACACGGAGTAACTGATTACATATCGACAGCACTAGAGGGTAAGTTATATGCAACAGGAGTGTTTCTGGATACCGCCCAAGCATTTGATTAGGTATAGCAACAGGGGCTTCTCTTTAAACTCAAGAATGAACTACCATACACCTACTACTTAATTCTTCACTCATTTCTTTCGGACATATTTTCTCAGTTCCACAGGGATCAATGCTTGCACCGCTACTGTACATAACATATACACACGACATTCCACTTAGTGGCGACTACGCAGACGACACTGTTACTAAACATCAAAATGCAACACAGGCCTCACTAAACCTACAACATAACACAGAAAAGCTACACAGTTAGTGCCAACCATGGGAGATTCGACGGAACCACGAAAAGTCACAGCACATCACTTTTACTCTTAGATATGAGACGTGCCCTCCCATTTACCTTAATAACTCACCCATTCCACAGACACACAAATTACAATATCTCGGACTAATGTTTGATAGGAGAATTAAATGGGGCCACCATATTCAGAAAAAACGCCAGTCCCTGAACCTGAAACTCAACTTAAAGTACTCATTATTCAGAAGAAACTCTAAGTCACATACAAGACAAAAATTAAGCTCGTACACTTACTAAAACCAGTTTGGACATATGCATTACAAATTTACGGTTTTGCTAAACGACTACAAACTTTTCATTCAAAGACACAGACTTATCGCCAAAGCACTATGTTACGTTAAAATCAAAACTTTGCATACTGATTTATAAATTCCGGCGGTCAACGAACATACTACAAACATTTTTATGAAAACCTATTCGGGCACCAAAATCCACTATTAGAACAAATGGCCACCACTCTCATGCCTGAGAACAGGAGTAGACTAAAATGAAATTGGATGAGAGATCTGTTATCATAAGAAATCAAATTAAGCCACGGAAGAAGTATCTCTGGGTGCTGTTCTTCTTCATGCCTCTCATGCCATTTTTCTTCAATGTTATGGACAGGCAGTCTGCTAATTGTATTTTTTTTTTGTATTTGATAGGTATGGATGAATATATAAAGGGAAAAAAAAAACAAGATACAACCGTTTTAAACTATGGGGAGAAAAAAAAAGTTATGTTGGCTCTGTTTTCGTTATTCATTTTTTCGTGTTTTTTTTTTAAATTTTATAATACAGAAAACGCCCTAAGTAAACTTGCATTTGTTAAAATGACTTTGTGCAAGAAACATCCCTATCTCCCCTCTTATTTGCATTTACTTTTTTGTTTTGTGTAATTTAATTAGAAATTATTATTTTATCTTCATTATATTCATTCCTCTATGAACCGCTTAAGCGGTGTGAGGAGGAATTCTATAGAACCCTCTCCAGCTCTGTCGGTCTTCTACAAATTCTCTTCTATCATTCCATTGAAGTCCTCTTCTCTGGAAGTCCTCCTTTAATTCGTCTTCCCATTTGATTCTAGGCCGGCCTTTTCCCCGCTTCCTCTCTACTTTGGTTCGATAGGCTTCACTAGCAATTCTGCTGGGTTCCATTCGTAGAATGTGACCAAACCATCTCAGTCGATTTTCTTTCTTCGTTGGCCGACTTAACTTTAAGGTACAATCTGATGGTGATGTTTCGGACTCTATCTCTTCGTGTTTTTCCCTAGATCTTTCGGAGAAATCTCATTTCTGACGCTGGTATTCTCGATCGATGCTTCTTGGTCAGCGTCCATGATTCCGAAGCGTACGTCAGGATGAAGAGAAATGTTGATATCCACAGCCACTTTTGTTTCCTTTTCCACCTCTCGCCTGTTTAAGAAACCTCAATTGAACCTAACTGCTTTAAACATCCTACCCGCTGTTGCGATTCACTCAGTCACCTCCGAATCAATGTAGACATTTTCATTAAGATGTGCACCTAGTTGAAGTTTTCAACCTGTTCAAGAACTTTGTCTTCAACTCTGATGACACGCATAATTCTCCTTGGCTTCTTTCCAACCCTCAGTACTTTAGTCTTCGTTGGGTTTATGACCATATTGATCTTCAGCAATTCTTCTTTTAATCTTTTGACGTTGTACTGCAGATTCTTATTATTTTAAATTATTTAAACACCTAAAAAACCTAAAAACACCTGCTATAAAACGTTTGTTAAATTAATTTATTGAGTACATTAAAAATTTGTAATTTCACATTACAAAAAAGTCGTGAAATATGTTGTATATTCTGTTATCCGTTGCGTCCTTGTTATTGTAATATCAACTTTGTGTCAGAAAATTAAAAAATAATAATAGTTTGTTTATAATTGCCTGTGATAAAAGGTCAAATTAACTTTTCAGTATATATTGCAAATCATAACATATTAAGAAAGTCAATAAGTATAGTTATTGATAAAAAAAAAAAGAAAAAAGAAAAACAAATAGTAATTGTGATAGTAGTCAAACTGTTTAAAAATGCCAACTTGCTGTTTATTGGTTAGTTTCAGTAAAGCAATTGAAGGGATCAGTTTCTGTTTAACTAAGCAGATACGTCCAGAGAAACTGTTTCAAATAAACAGATTGCTTCTGTTTCTAGTTCCAACACTAGGCGTGACGTAGCATAGCTGTTGTTGGAAGCTGTTTCTGTTTAATGAATCAGGTAAGCTGAGAGAAACTGTTTCAGATAAACAGATTGCTTCTGTTTCAAATCCCAACACTAGGCGTGACGTAGCATAGCTGTTGTTGGAAGCTGTTTCTGTTTAATGAAACAGGTACACTGAGAGAAACTGTTTCTAATAACCAAATTGCTTCTGTTTCTGTTTAATTAAACAGGTGCATTCAGTGTTTTCCTCTTTTGCCGTTGGTAGCGCCCTCTCCTCCCACTAACCTGCTACTATAATTCGCAGTGGCGGTATTACTTCCGATTGATTGTGTAAATGCTGTTTACACGCGTTTTCATTATCGTCAATTTGGGTGTCATTCCAACTGACCGTGTAAGTGTATCTACCCTATTAGTTTAATCTTGTTCGAAACTGTCGACTGTATCTGTGGATTATGGATAATCCAATACTAGTAATGGATTGGCCTCAACAGACAATCCAATCCGAGACAAGCAAAATTATCTCCTTTACACGTTTAATTTACCAAGGTTTGGTAAAGGTGTGAAGCAACTTAAAAATCGACTATTGATTGACTTAAGCATAATATTGACGATTAATAATAATACTGGCGACTCTCGGCCAGTAATAAAGAAAATGAATGTTTTAGAAAATATATTATTCGGAGAAAAAACGTTTTTTATGTTTCCTGTAAACTTTGCGCTAACGCCTTTTTAAAAAATCGACTTCGACGTGTCTAGAAGAATAAGACTCCTAGAAGTCTTAGAAGATTAAGGCCATTGAATCATTGTCTCAATGATTGGGATCTTAATTTTATTTTAAGAAGCTTAGAAAAAAAAAGCTTACAAGATTTGTTCTCATGATACGAATTTTCTTTAATAAGATCAATCGTGAAGAAAAGAGTTGGCTGTTTTAGAACTTTATTTTTACCTTGGGAGCAATATGGCTTCCCTATAGGCTTATAGAAACTAATTTGGTAAAGTAGGTATTACACTATGCGATTACACTATACAGCAGTAACGATCATTGTTTCATAAAATTTACTTAATATGTAAGAGAAGCTTGGTTGAGAGTTTTATTAATGAAGAAACACACAAATTAGAAACACTTATTTTATTGTGTTCCGATGTTTCGGCCTGATTTTTATGCCCTCATTAGGGCTAAGAAACAACAAAATAACAACAAAGATAGCAACTGTGACCGGCCAATTACAGTAATAAAAGATTATAACAAACGGTAATATAAAACTAGAATAATAGCAAAATGAAGTATATAAAGAAAAAAAGAAAAAATGTTAATTTATAATGTAAATAATAAGAATTAAAATAATGTGAAAATAAAGAAAGAAAGATGATCAATTATAAGAAAGATATAATAAAATACTTGAAAAATACTAATTATAATAAATACTAGTAGATGATTAGAAGCATGAAAAGTATATCAAGATGAAAAGGAAAAATGAATCAAGATTTTACCTATAACAAGAACTCGCAAGCTGACTGAACATTTTTATGTTGTGCTCAATGGTGCTGATCTCAAACAAACAGAAGCAGTAAATTGGGTCTCACTGCCTAGAAGATTAAGGCATTGTTATAGAAGAATCATTGCCAAGATTATCATTAAGATCCGCAACTCTTCACGATTTAGCCACGTTTTCCACAAGTCATCTGAATCAAATGCCCAACTGAGTCCTCCCAATTCAGCCATATCAACTAAATACCAAAGAGAGGCAGAAAGCATAGCTTATGCTTCCTATGTAACAACACCTTTCAAAATTTAAAAACAAAATGAAAGTAAAATGTACTCCAACAACATTGGTGGAATGATACAGCAACTTCTATTTCTAACTGCAGTTTTTTTTATATTAAAGTGTGTTAAGGAACATGATGGGCCAATAACGTCACATTGATAAATGTTGAATGTAACTTACCTATATTAGTAAAATTTACTTTAAAATACTTAGAGAAATTGATATATTTAATGTTATCTCTAAATTTTCTCCCATTAAATCAAGACGTTTGTTTCATTTTATTATCATACAAAACCTAGGTCTCCTGGTAACATTAGCTACAGGTCCCACACTGGCTTAATCCGCTTCTTGATAAAACTATTGATTTAAAAAACTGGTAAACATATTGGTTTGAGGTCTACAAAGGATTAATTAAACGATAATGGAAATAAAATATACCAAAGGCGACAAATTAAAAATCATTGAATATTGGTATTGTGAAAAGTGGTTGAGATATATTTCGAGATAAGATTCTAGGTGGATAAAAATACATTTTGTCGTGAGGACAGGGGCGAGGATAGAAGTTTGGTCGAAATCAATAATTTTTTAAAAATTAATTTTGTTGACAACCCCTCATTAAATTCCTCAAAAAATTTCCTTATTAAATTACAATATATTACTAAAATATCTCTTGCATTTTTCATCACCTTTGGTTTATTTAATTTCCATTATCATTTAATTAATCTTTTTTTAGACTTTAAACCAATAGTTTACCAGTAAGTTTAACCAGTTATTTAAAATTAATATTTTATCCTTTTAATCAAGTGTTGTATTTAAATATTAGTTTCTGTCAAACCAGTACATTTGGAATTAATATTGAACTATTAATATTGTTCAATTGTTGAACTATTGATATTGTTCAGTTTATGATGAACCAGTATGACATTTATTTTGTTGGCGCTTGATTCACTCATCTCGTATGTTTTTTAGATTATTATGTAGTTTTCTCCTTCCTCTTCCATCTTGTTTCAATCCTTATTCTTTTATTTTGCTTCCGCACATACGATACTAACTTATGATTGTATTCCTCTGTCTTTAAGCTTACATAACTTTATACCTTACTCCTTAATTTTCTTTATTTTTTACTTTTTCAAATTGCATTTTTTCATGTATTTTGTTATATCTTATATATAATTCATAGCCTTTCTTTTTTACTTATTGCATTAGTTTAATTATTTTTTAGCATTATTTTAATTTTCATTTTTTTACATTGGCAACATTATTGATTAACATAATTTACATTACTTGCATAATCATAAATATCTTGATATACTTTTCATGCTCATATAATTTTCATATACATATCAAAACTTACGTCAAAACAACGATACACAATAAAATATGTTTTTCTTATTTGTGTGTTTCTCGCATTCCCAACCAAGTTTCTCCTTCATGATTCACTTAATATAGTATGTTTGTAAACAACTATATTTAATGTTAGTATACTTGTGATTAAATTTAGTTTGGATATAAAATACCTTTTTTGAGAGGGGTTATTATTCTCGGATTTTATTTATTCTTTTGTTGACAATATCGTATCTTTTTTTCCCCCTTACATTTTGAGCTCTTTGATAAAAATAATTCATTTTTTGCATATTTCTAAATTAAAATATCGAATATCCAATATTTTTTTAATCAAAGTACTAGTAAATAAAGAGGGCATGGTTATAAAATAATATAAATTTATCAACAATTTTTATTGTAAAAACGAAACAGACAATTTTTACTCTCAAAAAATTGAAGTAAAAGAAATAATCACTCCTAATTTACACACGTTATTTGCTTATACATATCACATTACACTTAAAGTTTTTGCAATTATTACAAACAAATGTTGTAAGAATCATTTTAGTGAATTAACTAGCTATTTTTACTTATTTTTATTTACTGAAGGGAATATTGATTTTAATAAAAAAAATACAATGCTACTGACCTCAATATTAGTTAATGGCTCACTAATATTAAAAAGTCAAGAATAAAGAGTTAAGAAAAAAACAAATAATATTTCCTCATTGAAAATAAATGCGAAAGTTAAAACCATTATTATATTTTTTTATTGTTAATGATTAAACTTTAAATGCTATTAAAACAAACAGACCCTAATCACAATGACGTTTATTTTGTGTTAGATGAGGCTGGGTTAGAATGAAAGAAAAAAGGCTATCAATGCTTATCTATCTATATAATTGGTGATTCTGTTTTAGTTTCATTTTTGGAAGGGTTTAATCTCTATCAATGTGTGTTTTGCCCTTGTTTTTGCATGGCTTGCAATTTATTTTCAAAATCAAACAAAGAATAACAAAGCTCTTGTTTTCAACTGTAAGATGAAGAGGCATGGCAATACTTATTTATGCTTAATTATTTGTTAATAATGTTATATTAATATGAACATATACAAGCAATTAGTAGTGCTAGTATATTTTCAAATAAAATGCTTAGAAGGCTTTACGATACACAAATAATGGTGATGTGTACTTTTTACAAAAGTTTTGCCATCTTTTGTTTTACATTATGAAATAAAATGATACTTTTAAATTAAGAAATATTTGTGCCAGTGGGTCAATGTGGTGCTAAATTAATTATTCTAATGAAGAATAATGATATCATTTGCATTATTCGAGAAGAAACAATAAATAAGACACTGATTTAGTAACTTTATTGAGAGAAACATTCACTGATAATCATCGCGGCAAATTAGCTTGAAGAACTGGTACTGAATTCTTTTTACTTCTTGATGGATAGTTATGTGGACTTAGTATTGCTTATCATGACTGTAATCCTATAGTTACAAACTCAGACACATAGAAAGGAATGCTATCTGCTATAGTGTAAGAAAAATCTGCTTTATTTTATCTGGATTAGCTTTCCATCGTAGTGAAACAAAGTTTTTTTTTATTTTTGTTGTCCTTCAGCATTTTCCTTTAATCTTCATTTGTTAATAAGTTTAAAAATCAGTCTTGCAAGTCCTATTAAAAGCGTTCAAAAATAGCAAAATTGGTCTTTTCATGTCAAAATATTATATATAAAAAATTTATAACACGAAATTGCTGAATTTTACTCAAAATTAAGCATTTTGTGCTTCTAAGAATGGTAATTTTTTTTTAATTTCTTTTAAAATCTGATTTAAAAAAAATGCTGTAAGAAATCCTTAAGAAATGAATAATGAATAAGTAGTTTATCTCAATAACTTACAAATTAATTATGTAGTGGCCTACTATCAATTCATATAGGCCTCAATAAAGTCACTTCAACAGAGATGGGATGGTTTGGCAATGTGGAAAGTATGAAGAAGGTTAGATTCCCAAAGAAGAATTGTGGAGGCAAGAGTGGAAGCTGTGCGACTTAGAGGGAGTAAAAGTGTTAGTTGGTCAAAAATGCAAGTTTGCATGAATGACATAGGAGCAAGTCAGATCAGAGACTACAGATAGTGCCGTGGATAGAAGCCGAGGGGCCCATGCCAAAGTTTATCAGACTCCCATCAAATATTGCATTCACCTCTGAAACCAAATCTCATCCTTTATAATGTATGAAACAAAAAGATTTAAGTAAAGATATTACATAATTATTATATAATATATGTAATATTATGTAAAAAGGTAAAAATGTAGGATGTAACCTATGTCATCAGTTTGATACTCTAGTTTCCTTCAGTTACATCTGTTTACCAGTTTCTAAAAATTTGCACCATTTTTAGCTGGCATTTATTTAGTCATTGTTCATATCATGAATGGGACAAGAGTATATATTACAAAAAGAGTACTGTTGTGATGCCATTATTACATTTTAGGAGAGAGCAGTACCGATCTGCTGGAGGCGGCTGGTATAAGATGTGCTATAAAGTATTAGCTGTTGTGATATTCACCCTGATCCTTCTTCAATATTTGTATACAAGCTTCCCTCGAGCACCAGCTTTTATCTCTGACATAACATATAATTCGACTAGGCATGAACCTCTCTTCTTGCCTTCAGTATCTGAAGCCTCTCCTGAGGATGTTAAAAATCTTTCAGCATGGATGTATTTTCAGGTAAATTGTATATATTTATTATTTTTTATCTGATATTAAAAAATGTGAATGTAATAATAGAATCCCCAAGAAATTACTTTGAGCTAAATTGTTTCATATTAAAAGGTTTTAAATACAGCCTAATGTACTTTTACAGGTAAGGGGGTTTACAGGTAAACACCTTTTTCTCAAAAACGGCTAAAGCCATTTAAATTTAATTTTGTTTGTATTTTATTTCTGGCATATTACATCTAGGAATGAAGGATTTTTTGATTAATAAAAAAAGGCAGCTTGATTGTAGATTGAAATTTACATTCCTTATTTGATCTTATTTATTGCTTCTAATTAATTTGCAAATCTTGAACTGCTATATTATTTGAAAATTCCTTCGCAACATAGGGGTGCCAGCTAATTTTGGACAATATTCCAAGCTGATAGGTAAGTGGATATATTATATAATTGTTTAAAATTTATGATTTATGGAATATAGAGAACATAGTATATTCTACTCATACCAAAGTACATGAATTAATTATTTAAAATTTCCTAATTATCAGTTGACATCCCCTTTAATTTATCAATCCCTAATTCCTAATAATCATTTTTACTAAATATTTCTTGGGCTTATGGAGGTATATTATAAAATTTTAATTATAAACCTTTGTTGCCAGTGTCGTAAGTGTAGGGATTGTGGCGGAGTGCCCATGGTACAAATTAGACATTCTAATTTAAATCACATCCAGTTCTCAGAAAACTATTTTTTATGGGTTTGCACTGTTCAATCCAGAAATGGATCTAGAATAATAATTAAAAAAAAAGACATTTTTTTTTTCTATCAGCTACAACTTTAATATAAGAATATTACTAGAACCTTATTTAACCCTACCAATCACTGACCTCAAGCTCAAGTTTTGCCATGTAGTCCTTTTAAAACTTTTTAAATTATAATAATATAATTTAGTAATAAAGTTATACTTTATCTTTTAAGAAGCTAAGACATTTATCCTTCAATCTTGTGTTACATGTCGGTATAATTTTTTGGAAAAATTGCTTTATTTTATTAACTGCAAATTTTTATTCTATAATACGTGGCTGAGATCCACAGTTAGTATTTGACTATGTTTAACTCAGATATCCTGAATCACCTGGTTTGGCCTGTCAACCATTTTTGAAATAAAAAAATTAAGTAAGGAAGAATGTCTTGTCAATTAGACAATCGTTTTTATTAACTAATGGATTATCAACCATAAGACACTATATTTTAATTTTCAGAATCAGTTTTATTACTTCTTGAATGATTTTTTTTTATCTTAAAAGTCATTTCTATTAATTCTTATTCATTATTTCTATTGTTTCATAAAATTTAATTTTAAAAATTTAAAATTTTATTTAATGAAGTATAAAAATAAATAAACAATTAAATTTTGTTTCAGATAACACCATCAAGTATGGGAGAAACCCTGCCACTCTGCCCTCTGATACCACCGAATCTTTGTGAGTTAAAGATGCACATCTTAAATAGGGAAAAAAACAAATTATATTATTTTCAAATTGAAATCATTTAGCAGGAACTTATTGTTTTAGAGCAGGCTAGATATGTATCCATATTGTATCTACTTCAACCCATTACAGGTGAAAAATGTGATCTGTTGAGCTAATACTTGATTTAAATGCTAATAGCATTTACTAACCAGTCTTGAAAAAAGTCAAGTGAAGTGAGTTTTTTGCTGCTTGTAGGTGGAAACTTTATGTACATCACTGCGATTGCATGTTGGATCTGTTTTATATTTGTGCTTTCTTATTTTTAAATTATTAACTTATAGCATTATCAAGGGATGTCTTTCATTTAATTAACTCAACGTTGCTTCAATTGAAAGGGGAAATATTTGAAGAATATTGAATTTTTTTTATACATTCAATATTGAATAGAAAAATATTAAAATTTTTAATCTAAAAATTTATAATTCATCAAAATTGAAATGGCCCCACAGATAACAATTGCTCTTTGAGTGTGGCACTGAGAGCAATAACAAAATTCTGCTTAGTCTGCAATAAATAGCCTAGAATTTTTGTTTCCGTATAGTTCCTGTTAATCACTATTGTCATAGGACTACACATTGATAAATAAAAGAGAATTAAACAAGAAAATCCCGAATACCTGTATCGGTACAACCGAATAGGCCGACATCCTGTATCTGATCACCTGTGTCGGTTCATCCTCATCCATAATGAGAACCAAAAGCACCACGTCTTCTTCGTGCAGGTTCATGTTTCAATCCAAACATATACCTCTCCAGACACATAATATAATTAAACCTCCTGAGCCCTGCTATGATAATTCGGCAGTCTATCAACTGACTTCAGCATCCCAATTTACCGATGGATCCCATCTATATATAATTGCTTTTAAGTATTGCCATTGAATTACATATAGTCCTGAATCACATCTGTTTGAGGGGGCCTTAACTTGATTTCTGGGATTATAAAAATTATTTTTTGAACCCTTGAATATCTGGCAGATCTTAATCTTATGTTTTTAAATAGTACACAATAGATTTTAAAAATTATTAGATTTAAAAGCTTTATACAAAATTTTAGATGGCTACATAAGAATATATTCATGTTTTGTCTTTCTACTCCAAATTCTCCCCATTTATTGAGTAAAATTGTTATATCTATTACTTGGAATGACTAAAAACTAATATGTATTACTGAAAATATTTTTAACAAAAAAGCTTTGAAGTTTGAATTATCAAGAGTGGACTGGATTAGTGAAGGCTGTTTTTGCAGTCATTTGAGAATGAATTTCGTGGCCATTGTATCCACCAGTTGCTGATTTTCTATCTGGATATCGTGTAATTTATCAGCAGCACTATCCTTCTGAAATGAAATATTGGACACAAATACAGTTATTTAAAAGTTTTTTCTGTCTTCCTGACAGAATAGGCTAAGTAGGCCAATCCTATTTGTTTGTGGGCAAGCCCGTTCTCAATATTCCAACTCCTGAGCCATGATCTGTCTAGGAATTATCAGTATATCCAGTAATTTCTTTGCTGGGTTCATACTCTAGTTCTACTCATTTTAATGCCATAACTAGGCGGTTTTCTATATAGGTTAATCAGAGTGCATTAATTATAATCTTATAGTCCCTCCAACATCTTTCGAAAATCTAGAAATTGGTTTCTGCATCTACTTTTGCTAATCAGAATGCACTATTCAAGGCTTGCAATTGATCCTTCAAATGCAGTGGTGTTTATTGATTAATTCCTTCTTTAAATTAATTAATTTAAGAAAGTAAAGTTGAAAGTAGATAGTAATAATTAATTCTGTGATCATTATTTGAAATTATAATAAACACTATAGTTGAAAATCCTTGTTTTGATGTTACCCAATTGATTGTTACCCAACTGACTGATTTTTTGTTTTCCTATGTTCAGTATAGTTAAGTTTATGCTTTTTTTTTTAATAATCTATTGATTAAGATTACCATTGAATCCATTTTGATGGAATTATTATATGAATACTGAGATTACCAATAGTTGATATATAGATACTTCATTAAAATTTTGAAATTATTATTTTCTTATTAAAAAGTGAATAAATAGTAAAACATAAAAAGAAATTCATAAATATAAATGTGTAATTTGTTTTTTAATTCATATACAAGTTATTTTGTATGTGTGTATTTTTTTATCCTAATTTGTTATTGATTGTTTTTTGTTTTTTTTCAGTGGGCCATTTGGGGGAAGTACCTGCTTCGAACTCTCCTCCTGAGCCTCATGTTCTTCCTGGAGGACAGTGGCGACCAGAGCACTGTCGCTCAAGGGATCGAGTTGCCCTTGTGGTACCTTACAGAGATAGAAAGCAGATCCTCATGACTTTTCTTGCTCATATGCACCCATTTCTCCAGCGTCAGCTTCTGGATTACGGACTTTTTGTCATTGAACAGGCTGGTAGGTAGCTTACAGATTTTAAAATTGTCTTTTCAGAGATTTATTTCTGATTGATATGTCATCTAGAGAACTTTTTGCGTAATGAATTATCAATGATGAATAATTAAATAATTTAGGCTTTTCGTTTATAAAATGTGAATATATTTTACTGATTTTTTCCTGCTCATTTATTTATCTTTTCAGCTCTTCATTTATTATTCTTCATCAGATGATTCAATTTATGAATTCAATTTGTTATCATTGTTTTCTGGGACTGCATTTATGTTGTAATAACTTTCAAATTTGTTTTGATTTATGCTTTATTTCAAGTTGTTCATGATATATCATGAGTGAGAAACAATAGAGGCGGTGTTTATGTCCCACAATAAATCGAAACGTAAAATTTGACTTTTTGTCCCTTAAGCCTATTAAAAAAAAAAAACGAGGTCAATTTGTATTATGCCTGTACTTTAAACTGTTTTATTAGTTTTCTTTCTAAATTTTAATATTATCCTTTTTAATATATGTCACACACACACACACACATATAATGCATTATAATATCGCCCTAAACTTTGTTATAGGTACGGATGATTTTAACAGAGCCATGCTGATGAATATTGGTTTTGTGGAAGCACTTGGCATGAGAGAATTTGATTGTTTCATATTTCATGATGTTGACTTACTGCCAGAAGATGATAGGAACTTATATACCTGCCCAAACCAGCCAAGGCATATGTCAGTGGCAGTCAACGTCCATAACTATAGGTAATATTGATTTTGGTAACATGTTTGAGGTTTAAAGGATTTTGAATTAATTATTTATTCACAGTTGTGCCATAATTTTACATAATTACGGAATAATAAATAATAAGGTTAGTTAATTAAAGAACTCATTAAAATAAGGAGGAATGTTCTTTAACAATCTGCCTATGCATATTGACATTTAAAATGCTTTTATATTTAAGTATTTTACTTGACAAACTGATGTTATTTAAAAAAAGAAATGGGATAAAAAATAAAAATCACACACTGTTTGAAATTTTTCCCTGTATTAGTTTTAGTACTTGATAAGTTGTAAAACTATTTTTCAATTTTGGTTCGAAACTGTCGATTTCCAATGTTTTATCTAATGACATTGACAGTTCTAATGTTGTCACAGAACATGTGGAAATCTCTTACCTACTGAAAGAAAACAACATAATAACGAAATGAGACCTCCAAAAACAAGAGTATGTGTGTGTGTCAATAGATGGATGGCGCGAAGCCGAGTGTCATTTTTGAGTTACTGCAATCTTCAGAAACTAGTAACCAAATTCAGGATCACTATTTGAGCCACCGAATTATTGTTTAATATGCATACAAGGAAGTCATGTGTTTTCCATATCAGATATTTTAATTGAGTCATACAATAACTTATTTTATCCTACTCTTCTGCTCTTTCCTTGTCATTTCTCTGGGTCAGATTCAGTGAATAACCTTAAAATTTAGGTGAAAAATTACATCATTCATGACAGTAGTAATTGTTATTCTACAGTTTTTAAGAGTTTTCTCAAAAGTATTTTAAAATGTATATTTTTTTTTCAAAATTACTGAACTGAATTTGTTATAAATACTCAAGGCTTAGTTAAATAAAACAGGAGTATCATTCTTATTTTCCCTTTGAGGCAAATGTGTGAAAAGATGAAAGAGTTCTGGAACACAATGTGGATCTTATTTATAGATTTTAAGATAGCACATCTTACTGTTGTGAGAGAATAACTCTTCTAGGCAATGAAAGAAATTGGTATCCTTTCCAAGCTCATCAAACTCACTATATGCACAATGCAAAATACAATCAGTAGTGTCAAAGTCAACGGAAAGCGCACACTCACGCATTCCATACTAACACTAGGCTCAGAAAAGGTGAGTCCTTGGCTCCACTTCTCTTCAACATCATCATACAGAGCATCATAATTTGTGTGAAACTGAATATAGAGGGGACTATATTCAACAAAAGTTACTAAATATTGGTATACGATGATGGCGTTGTGATTGTTGGAAGGTCTCTCCAAAACATTAAAGATGTAATCGAAAGGTTCCAGGAAAAGGCTCAAAAATTAGAATTTCAAGTGAGTGCAGAAAAGACAAAGATATTGGCAATGAGAAGAAAAAACTTGATGCATCCACAGAATCTGTACATGGTTGGCAATAGCTTCTTTCAAAATGTCACCAGTTTTGAATATCTAGGGAGCCGAATAAATTTGTCCTTAGACGATAAGGAGGAGATCAAAGCCCGAATTGTCACTGCCAATAAAACATCATACTCAATCTCTTAAGAAGGAGATTGATCAGTCGTAAAACAAAGCTCAGATTATTTAAAACATTATTAAGACCAGTCACGACCTATGTGTGTGAGGTGTGGGTATTAAGTGGAGCAGCAGCAAGGAAAATGGACATCTTTGAGCGGAAATTATTGAGACATGTCCTGGACCCAATAAGAGAGAATGGAGTGGTGCCAGCGAAAATATCAAGAAATTTATCGCATCCATGAAGATCTGAAGATTTCAGACTTTTTAAAAATGCTATGTTTGAGATGGCTGGGTCATCTCGTTTGGATGGACAGTGTCAGGATAGCCAAGAAACTTTGCTCTTGCCATCCGGAGGGAGTGAGAGCTCGTGAAAGACCACATGAAGATGAAGAGAAAATATAATGTAGATCTGACTGCGAATGGACTTTCCCTGAGATTGGCAGAAGCCTGGGCAAGACTGTTGGAGTAGGCCAAGTGTATCTGTCATGCCTATGAAGAAGATTCTTTAGTATCATACATGAAATTTTTAATAAGGATTCATAGATGTTCTTACAACTTTAAAATCTTTTATAAATAAAAGTAAGTAAATAATTTATTAATGAAATATTAAAATGGATGGAAATTGAGTTAATAGTAGGACATTAAAATATATGTGATTCTACTTCATAAAAATGCAGTCATATTAAAAAAACAAAAAAAAATTATAAAAAGCTATGGATAGCATGTTTGTTTTCCATAAGTTTATAACAGTAATTTTAGGGTCAGATAACTCATTCTGGTACTTTACCCATATAACAAATATTTCTTATTGAACAATAAATATGAATTTTTCAATTTGTTTTATTTTTCAGATTGCCTTATCCTGATATATTTGGCGGTGTTTCGGCAATGACAAGGGCTCATTTTGAAGCAGTTAATGGGTTTTCAAATGTCTTCTGGGGCTGGGGAGGAGAAGATGATGATATGGCTGCCAGAATCAAGGCAGCCGGTCTTGAAATTACTAGGTACCCTAAAACTATTGCTCGGTACACAATGCTACCTCATGTAAAACAAAAAGCTAATCCTCGCAGGTAAGAATTTCATCATTTTGTTCTCTAAATAATGATTACCTTTATTTATGTAAAATTAGAACTTACTTTAGTTTCTCTGGAATTGTTGAATTGAAAATAAATACAAAATTAACACGCTAATGAAATATGCTAATAATATTTTTCAGATTCCAGCAGCTATATAGTGGTGCGAAGAGGAGAAAGACAGATGGTCTGAATAGCCTACAGTATAGAAGATTAGAGCTGAGGCTAACAAAGCTGTTCACCTGGGTCTTGGTTGAACTAAGCAGACCAGCTTCATAACACAGGTTCTTTGGCTGGCCCACATTTTTCGTGGACCAGAATTACTCAGGGTTTGTCTAACTGCTGCTAGCTACTTATTGTTGTTTAGTAATTGACATAATTATGGTTGATATTACTTGTATAAATGAGATTTGTGATATATTATCTAGTCTGTGATTCTTGATTTGTTGTGATTTAGTATTACTGGTTTTTTTCAGTGTGGCTTTACTGAAAGCTGCCCTATTTATGACATTCATGCCTATTGATGTGTTAACTGATTCGTTACTAGTTTTACTTTTCCACCTGTAAGATACTCTAAAATTTTGTTGATTGATACTTGTGTATTTTTTTAATTTAATTTTAAACACTATTGAATATATATATATAGTTTGTAACAACTATACTTATTGTTAGTTAAACTTATGTTGTATGAAATATGCATCTACATTGATCAAAATAAGTATTTGCACACTTAGTTTTACCGGTAAAAATATGCTTAATAATTTATTGAACATAATTAATTAATAGATATGATAACAAATAATAGATTAACTTTTACAGGTGAAGGAAATTAAAAACCCGTAAAACCTAATTAAGAACAAAATTTGAAAATTTATCGTGCCCAAAAACTATTTGTTCAGTAACAACTGTCGTGATAATAACTTGATAGTTCATTCTCAGCTCGTTTGTTTTCATTTAATACATAATCTCTTATTCAAATACAGTGGAGTAGTCGAACTTCAATATTTTTTTCTGTGTAGCCAATTTTATGGAGCTGATTTCTCATAGTCTGAGGAGTAATATTTTTACCACCTTGTGATGCGATGTGCTCTACAAGTTTATGAGCACTTATTTGGGTATTTTTGGCTGCTTTTCGCTATATTTCACGTGATTCAAGCATTGTGACAAAACGTTTTCTGGTTGTGTTTTTATATTGTCCACTTATCCAGTTTTAAATTTTTTAATTATATCCTACATGGTCACGTTCCGATTTATCGATAATTCAATTCTTGCTGAAAAAATTGAACAATTCATCTTTGCAGGTAGAACTTAATCATTTAGATTTGCAACCTATTTTGGTGGAATTATCTTTCCATTCTGATCATTTGGCCCATTTTGGGTTTGTAAGAGATTATGTATTCAGTGAAAACCATGAGCTCAAAATAAACTATCAAGTTATAGTCACAACTGATATTGTACAAATATAGTATATATCGAACTTCCTTATATCTAAAATCTCTATATATCGAACTTTTTTTAGGAACCTTGAATTTTTATTAGAAAAAATATTCCATATATCGAATAAAATTTCTAAATGTCGAAAAAAATATTCCCATTTAAAAAAATATAAAATGTGATTGTCATAAAAAAAAAAAAAAAAAAAAAGCCTTAGTTTATTTACATAAGAATGAGTAATAATTATATTAAAAAAAAAAAAAAATGTTCTGTAAATGAATTGTAAATTATTGGAAATCCATCTTGTTTCGGAAGAAGCACATGAGTACCTAAATTCTCTGAATCTCTTTGCTAACATATAGTGAAATTTTAATTTTAAATTCAGTTTAACTTTGCATTTCTTTTTGTGAATTTGGCTCCTAAACATGACTTCGGTGATGAATTATACACAGAAAGACATTAGACATTATTTTGCGCGAAAACAAAAATAAATTAATTTAAATTAAATAAATTAATGTTTGCATAGTTTTAATAAATGTCCTTATTAAATTATAAATGTACAATTGTGAAAAATATGCAATCACAAATGTAATTTGTACTATTTTTCAAATAAGTGCTATTGATCGTTCAGTTTTGTTTTTCTTAAACCTCAAAAAATTACCATTGCTATATCATTTATTCCGAAAAATTGCCTTTTATACTTCATTAACCCTACGGAATAGCTATAATTGTTTTTAGCCTGAAAAGGGTGAAAAACTGCAATCTTTCTATCTATCGAAATTTTTTTAAGAAACCTTCATGTTCAATATATGGAGGTTCGACTGTACTTGTTTCACACAATAAATTTTCGTTCTGAATTAGGTTGTAGAGATTTTTAATTTCCTTCACCTGTGAAAATTAATGCGGAATGTTGTTTGTTATCATATCATCAGTTAATTTATGGTCAATAAATTAATAAACATATTTTTACTGTAAAAATTTAGTGTACGAATATTTATTTTGACCACTATATATATAAAATAATCATCATTACTGTTTTTAATAATTCAATTTAATTGAAAAACGTAGTCACGACCATACAAATATCTTAAAATCTATCCATCTTCAGGACAGCATTTAGTAAAATTGTGTAAATACCTGAAAATAGAATTATCCTTTCTATAATCAAGCAATTATAATTATGGTCAGTAAATATTTTTCAGTATGAATAAGAAAATCATTGATTTAATTTTAGAGGAACTCTAAATAGCATTAACTTCTGACATAATGATATTTTGTATTTAATGTTTGATGCTTAATGCTCTTCCATTGTTTCTTGCAGCAAATCTTTTGCGACCTGAAATTTTTTATTTTTTTCCCATCCTGAATTACAATATTACCTCTGACGTCATCACATAGCAGAGAAATGGGATGGCTCTTAGTTGTACTAAACAACATTATTAATCTGACAGATTACACCAGGATAGTGTGAACAATTAACTGGAAAATTAACTTTCAGTCATGAGCAAAGAAAAATCTGACACATTTGGGTACAACATATATAATTGATCATGTTAGAAAATCAAGGAATACAATTTTTTTATGGTTATGAATTCAAAAACAAATTAGAATAATTTAATTTAAAAAAAAAAAAACTGGCTACGGAAATAACCGTATCCGTTTTAAGGGATGGAATGTACTTGCATATCTACTTAAACATATTGGTGGGTTGTTAGTAACGCTGACGTCTATGAGTTATGAAACTTGGTGTAGTAGTCGGGTGCCTTCCTTACCCGAACGAAACTTAAAACTCTTTTGACAATACATTATGGTTTACACCCGCAGATGTAAGGAGCTTTCTGTATGTCGAATGTGAAGGAAGGTACTTGCAAGGAGTCGTAACATATTGTTGAAGGCACCCACTACTACACCAAGTTTTAGTATTCATAGATGTTTATGAATACTAAAATCTTCACTAATAGCCCACCAATGTGTTTAAGTAGATATGCAAGTACATTCCGTCCCTTAGGACAGGTAAGGTTATTTCTATAGTCAGGGTTTTTTTTTATATTAAATTGCTTTAAGGTTTTTAGTTTTCGAGTATTGACAAGCTAATTTTAATTTTTTTTTTTTTACGTGTAATCGTGTATGATATGATATGAAATATCACAAAAAGTTGAGAATATTTTAAAATTTTTTAGTATTTTGAGCTCAAATGATTTCAAAACATTCACGGGAATTCGCTGAGTAATTTGAGCCATTAATATTTTAACCCATAAAAACTTGTCATCAAAGAAATAAAATATAGTTTGAAATTTTCTTCTGACTGTTTCACATCAAATTTCAAACACAATCATAAAATTATTATTGACAAAAAACTGATTGAATTATAAGATTAATTAAAAAGTGAACCAAGATAATTACAAGAATCAAGAAAACTTTTAAATACCAAATTATTAACTTTGTAAAACCATCCCAATGTCGTGATTAGATATAGACTGTAATGAAGATATTTGGAAAGCAAAACTAAATTAAAATAGGTTATCAGGTGTTATGCTCCCAACAGATTGTTTTGCCTATACAAGGTCAAGGATGACATTGAGGAAGTCATAAGCACTATTTCCAGATTGTAGAATAGTAGAAATACACTGTGAAGTCAAAGGAATACCAGACAAATCTAACTGCCTGATCTAAGGTATCTATTGTGTCCAACGAAGAGCAAATAAAAAAAAAATCCTAAGACCTCTAGATTTAGGTTTAGGAATTAATTATAACAGTTATTGAGATATTTATTGATTTCTAAAAATGAAATATATTGACTCTTATTATTGTGTTATTTTATCATTGATTAAAACAGCTTATTCCAAATCATTAAAACCAGGTTAGGCTTGAAAACTAAGATTTAATATTATTTATCAGAGTGTTAATATTATATTATTTATATGCTCAGTAAGTTATTTTTAAATTTAGCTACATTCATTATGAATTTTTATTAAGCATATGATTCCAGTTAAGGTATAAAAAAAAAAAAATGTGTAAAATATTAAACATTTTTACAAGATGTGATAAATGAATAAAAGATGTTAGTTATGGAACTTCAACCTTGTAAAGTTTTTAATAGGTATTTATATTATTTAATCAAAATTCACTCGATCACAAACAATTTTGAAGTATTTAAAAATATCAGTTTTGTCTTTCAACAACGGCCTAACTTTTAAAAACAGATTATTTTCTTCCTGCAAAACCGTAAGGGTTTAGATGTAATTTGATTATTGTCAAGTTCTATTAATTTATTAATTAATACCTATGTATAGTAAGTTTTATGCTTTTAAAATTATTCATTTAAAAAAAAAAAAAATTGATTGAATCACCTCTACCCTGAAGGTACAATGATGGTTACAGAAATTTTTATTTTACTGTTTTATGTTTTTTTACATATCGTAATGAAAAATTAATTTTAATAAAAAAAAATTTATTATATTTAAAGTTATTTTGAAATCTGAACTTTTTTATGTTTTCCTTTTCAACTTCAATCAGCTCATGATGGTAAACTGACAAAAAGTTTTAATTACCAGACGATGTTTTTGTTTTTTTTGCTACTTTCATGTAATTGCAGTCAAATCTCTATATATTGGTCATGAAGATTCTTTGGAAAACATTCGATAATTAAAAAAAATGACAATTTTTCATCATTGATGTTCACATGCATGCAGGATATATGTATAATAGTAATTAAAGTTAAATTTTTGTGATTAAAGAATTTAACTTTTTTATCTTAAATGAAATTTTTGTGCAATTTATTTTGATCATTCTAGTAATCAGCTCTAGTTAATTCTTTCTCAGTGTTTCAAAATTGCTGGAATTCGATTTACTTATCTTTTTTTTTAATGAATGAAACATATAAATGATTTTGATGAATAAACGAATCATTATGTCAATATTAATTTTGTATTTTATAGTATTTGTTCGTTCCTTATCTTCTAGTTTTTCTTTACGACTTTCTTTAACTAAACCAACTTCAGCAAAACAGTTTCATATCTTAGTTTGTAAATTTTCATTGTATGATATAAAATCAAAGATACATATAGGTACGTATCTAAAATTTCTTAATTTTTTAATTCAACAACTGTGCTCCTGAGTTTTTGGTTTCAGTAACGAACTTTGAAAATTTTAAGTAATGTAAATAAACATTTGTTTTTGTGAATTAAAGCTTTATTTGATTTTCTAAAAGTTTTTTCTGCTCTGTGTTAATAATATGTTTACTGTTTTTCTGGTCCCAATGATATTATTTTTTATCAAATTCCTGTTTATTTTGGCTACCATAATACAAGACAATAATTCTAATGATTAGAAAGCTATATTACAGAAATAATGATTTTAGTTTAATTGTAACTTTATGAATCTAACATAATTTTGCATTATGTTGAAGAAACAATATATTTTGAAATGTAGACATAAATTAAATTTATTTGTTCAAAATCCACAATATTAGTAAATTAAGTGTCAAAAAGAAAATGTAATTTAAGCAATGTAATAAAAATTAAAATACCTTGTTCATCCTTTCACCGATGTGGTTCACATGATATGATCGTTCATCTTAGTTAAAAAAATTATAAAAAAGTACAATGCTGCTGAAATATATCAGGGCTGTAAATATATCAAAAAGTGGATCTGAAATTCTAAGTGAATTAATTGGCTACACTGTTCACATTGAGCATTTAGTGCATACATTAATGGTCTGATGCATGCATAAAATGTGATAATTCTAATTTTTCCAGATAACAGTTCATCAAAACTTTTTAATCTTAATAATTGTTATTCGAGAAGGATAACTTTTGAACGAGAAGGATAAGTTTTGAATTGGAATTTAATTTTTAATTCCTTTCGTAACATAAATGACAAAGTTTCTAAACTTAAACTGTTCTTCTGAAAAATTAGAATTAGCAAATTTTTTCCCCTAACTAGTCGATTATCAATATTGTTGTTTAGTTGTAGTAATGCTGTAACTGTAATCTCATCTGTATTAACTACTCTATAGAGTATTAAATATTAATTTGTATTTATAAAAATGTATTTATTATCTTAAAAATATAATATTAATTGCCAAATATATGTTAGTATACTTTGCTTAATCAACATTAATTTTACTAGATTAAAAATACTCTATAGATAAGATTATGGATTACCTCTTCGTTTAAATCATTTATTTATTATTTATTTTCTTGCATAAGTGATTTGAAGGCTGTGTCCCATAACATGCTAGTTTATCTGTTAAATAAAATAATTGTTTAAATAAGATTTTATTTATTTTATTGATTGTTATGATTTATAATAAATGTTCATTTAATGTAACATGTAAAAGTTGTTAATTTGAAGTAAAGCTATTAATAATTTATACGGTTAACTGTAATCATTACTCAAATATTTGCTAATTTTGAAATAACTGATTTATTTCCTTTTAACAAATAAGCCCTAAGACCTGCTTCATGGCAGATAACAGAGTTTGTGTTTTTAATTATTTAAATCTCAGAAAACCTTTGAAATTACATTCCTACCACATAAATGAATTCACATTTTCAAAGTGTGGTTTAAGCATAATGTTTTGAGTTTCACTATTTGTTTAAATGTTAACTATAAATCTACATCTGTACTTCAAAGGTATACTATCGTAAATAACAGTTTCAAAATTTAACGAGAGAACAAAAAAAGTTTCAGATCGCACTGTATTGGTTGTTGTTAATAGTGGTCTAGCTTTATATTTGAAGTGTTGCAATTTTTACTGCTCTATTTGCTTATTTACCATACTTTGGCTCAGAAAATATGGCTAGAGTAATGCTAATATGATATTTATATCAAAATATGCAAATTTGGACTTACGACAGTTTACCTCTGGCGTACAGACATAAAAACATTATTTGTTTTTAAAATTAATATTAAAGACTTGAGCAAGACTTTTACTTTTAAAATCAAATTCTGTGTATTTATGGAGAACTACAAAATTAATATTTAATAAATGACGACTAAATAAATCCTGGCACAAGAATGAAATCAATGATTTTTGAAACAGTGGAGTATTAATTTTACCCCATTGGTTCCTTTTGGTATCTGCCAATAAATATAATTAATAATTCAAAATCTAACTCAAATGAGGAATTTTACAAAGATGTGCAAATGTCTACTTCTGAAAAAAAAAAATCTTGTTAGCTTTTAGTAATAATTATTAATTTAGAAGTAAAAGAAATGCCTGTTGTTGTACCAAGCCAGTGTTCAAGTTCTAATTAAATGTACATTCGTAATTTAGTATTTATGATATATTATGAGATATAGTTAATAGTTCAAAAATAGAGAATGAAGATCTTAATCAATCAAGTACTAACTTGATTTAAAGATGTAGGGTATCTGTTACCAACCTTCCTGAAGATTCATTTGAATTTTATGTCATGGTTATTTCTCCTCGAATCCCAAATTCACCCAATTATTCTCCTTTAATAGATTATAATAAAAAAATAATTTATATTATTATTTATAGTTGTTTGAGGTGCCATCAAATCTTGAACAGCTTATTCCTTTGCTTTTAGTTTAATAAATATAACAGAAAAACTCGTCTTCTATCTTTTTTTGGAAACTAAAATTTGAGGAACAATGTTTTCTCTAACCCTGGTTTTATAAAAAAAAATTCCCTCCCTCTTCAGAATAATAGAAAATTGTATGTATATATTAAAAAAAAAACAAACAAAAACACTATGCTCTTTTAACCTCATTAATATTTTGCTTAAGGAATATGTTTTTAACTGTTACTATTAAGCATGAATATATACTACCCTGTAAAAACTAAGTGATGTAATGTCTATCTTACCTTGTTATGTTATTGTTCTATTCAAGTTGCTGATCAGAGATATTTTTATAATGCTTTGTTTCATTGGAGTATTTTTAGGCTCTTATAAAATAAATAAAATCACAAAAAACTGTTCGAGTATATTGATTTTTCTGTCTGAATCATATTATACTTTATTTCTGTATCAGTAACTTAATTAATTGATACCAAAAAATTAATATAAATAAAATTTAATTTATTGATTTTTTTTTTTTTGAGTTTTGAATAAATAATTTAATAGTAAATTCATCCGTTACTCTGTATAAAGGTGTATTTGTAACATCATTTAATTTAGTACTTTGTTTAAAACTGTTTAAGGGTTTGTTAACAGAAATAATAAAACATTAATGTTTATAATCCACTGTTCTATTTAAACTTTTTTAGTTTTTTTTTTTTTTCAATTCCAAATTTCATTTAAAACTTCCTCTTGAATCATTTTAAAATAATTTTTTTTCAAATCATTATCTTTTGTTTTTAATTAGATGATTTTTATGGTTTAGATTATGTTTAATTTCTCACTACGACATTTATTATTTTTTAGAAGTGTTTAGAAGTATTAATCTATGTAGTTGTGTTTTGTATGAAAAACTAAAATTAAATTGATTCATCGATAATTTCTGATTTATAAAACAGAATAAAGTATGTTTTTGAGGCCTTGTATATTTATACTCTTAGTAATTAGAAATCATTTCTCATAATGATGAAATATAAAGTTACTGTTAATGATTTGCAATGGGCAGATTTCTATTTATACCATTACTTCTTCATTAAATCAAAGTTCTACATTAAGTTAACTAAAGTAATCCATTTTATACTGTACTTTTGCTCTCGTATTTTATGGAAATCCGTCCATTGTTCTTTATTTGATAATTGGTAACTGATTACTTGTCGGATATTTATGAACCCCAGTATGTTTATAATTATTAATAATTACATGTAATATTTGTAAATTGAGTGATAGAGACTGTAGAGGATTAAGTTAGGTATAGAAACTTTTGTAAAGGTAAAATTGTTTATGTACCCAGCATACATAATTGTATTTTTTTTAACAGTAAATAATAAATGCATTTTTTATAATAGGAGATTTTCATTTAAGAAAGTAATATTCATATGGAATTCGTAAATCTGCATTGTTTAATCTGGAACATATGTAACATAAATATATCTAGTTTGTCTATCAAAATTAAAATTTATTAAACATTTGTTTAGCTCATTGAGATTTTCCCTACATTTGTGACCTAGAGGATTTTGAAACTCTTGAATATTATAGTGATAAAGAATATTTTTTTTTTGTGCAAACTACAAATTTAACTTTAGAAAATGATCAAGAAATGGAAAAACTTCCAGTTTTGACATTTATGAGATTTATATAATTGGTTGAAGTTATTCAAGTGGAAACATATTTAGGCAGCACAAAAAATAATCATCACTCAGAAATTCACATGTTTTAGTAGAGCTAAACTCTTGGAGGTATCTGTATCTTGGAGGTATGGGATACTATGTCCATTTAAACGAATTGAGCATTAAGTACATTTGTATTTAACTTTTTTTCTTTTACGTAGAGGTATACACATAGAAACCATATTCTTGACTAATTGGCATGCTTTTAAAAGAATACTAACTCCACATTTACTTGGAGGGAACTGCTCTTCTGTAAAGTTATGGAAATGTGACATAACGACTGATCTCTCATTTCATATCTGACCTATACCTCAGAGGCACAGATATAAAGTTTGCAAACTTCATATGCTATTTTAGACAGCATATGCCTGTTTATTCTTTTGAAAAGGGTTTATTTAAATTTAAATTGAAATTGTTCGCACTATGATGGTACAGGCTGTCTTTTATATCGCTTTTACCAATAGAAGTAGAAAAAATAAAAAAAACTGACAACCTCGCAAGCCTAAATGACCATAAAGCTAAATTTTAAATTCGGTATATCGTCATCCTGTGAAAATATCTTTGAAAATATATTGAGTCTGGCTTGAGCCGGTGGCAGAGGCAGATCGGGTCCACGCTTCCCTTTTCTAGATTGATTAAAAGGCATCCGTTGGATTTCAAAATTTGCATGGGCATGGAATCGAAGAAGAAGGATTGATGTAGAAAATTTCACAAAAATCGACCAAAGATCTTGGCTGGGAATAGGAGGCAAAGAAAGCTGCGAGTGACCAGACCAGGGTCTTCTTATCAGAGGTACGGTTCCAACCTGAAGACCCCCACCTCTCTTCCGTAGCTCGTTCAAGGTCAGTGTCAACTTATCAATCCCAGACCTCTGCCATCGAAGGAGCCAGGCTTTTGTTGTGATTTGTAATTTTTAATCATTAATCATCGATCACTTTCGTTTTGTCTCTTTTGTTTTATTGTTAGTATTAATATTGTCATTACTTATTTATTTATTTTTTCTTTTGTTGAGGGACGGAAGTGTTTGAATATTGCTTGTCATTTTTTTTTTTTTTTTTTTTTTTTCTTCTCTCAAAATAATGAATGCATCCTCTTTTCCAGTGTTGAAGAAAGGGCTATATTTATATTTATCGATGGATTGGCGCACACATATATATATATTTTTATATAATAATTAAAGTGTTGTTGCACTATTTATTAATATTTTACCATATTTATACATTTTATAATTTATCTATATATTTTTATATTTTTAGCGTATTCATTTATCTTCTTTAACCTATTTATATACTTTTTAACCCATTTAGATATTATAAGCCTATGTATATATTATTTTTAATTATTCATATATTTTTTAACCCTTTTATATATTATTTTAACCTATTTATATATTTTAGCCTTTGTATATATGTTTTTTTAACCTATTTATATATTTTTGAACCATAGACATGGTTTTAAACCTATTTATATATTTTAGCCTAAGTATGTGTTTTTTAAACCTATTTAAATATTTTTAACCCATAAATATAGTTTTAAACATATTTTTATTTTTCTTTGGCATACTCAGATATTTTTAACTTAGTCATTTATACATGCTATATATACATATATGTTTTATCTGATTAGTGGTTTTTTTTTCAACTTTCAGATGTTTTCAAGTACTAACTGCTATACCATGCAGGTGTATTAGCCTCACTAAATATTAATATATTATTGCTATTACTGAAAGATATGGACCTAAATCGACACAGCTCCAGAGGGGTGGATATAGGTCAGACAGTATGGGTTCTGAGATCTGGTGGCCCGGTCCAGGAAGCAGTAGTGGCCTCTGTGATGTCTGTGGCTGCCGCGGGAGGCGGCGAAAAAAAGTTTGTCAAGGTGGAGTGGAAAGACGGTGAAGACCAAGTGTTGGGCAAAACAGTCCCTATTGATGAAGTATTTCCACGTTTGCCCAAGTTTCCACTGGCAACCAAGGTGTCTGACGATGAATTGAAGGAAAATAAACAGGATCCTTCATCAAGATCTAAGGATAAAGTTTGTCCCATATGTGGGCTAACCTTTAAAGGCGATAGAGGTCTCGGAACCCACATAGCAAAGAAACATCCCAGGGAGGCAAACACCAACAAATTAAAGGGCTTATTAAATAACGAAGGAAAAAACAAGAATGGAGAGGATGAGGCTAATAGTGCGAAAGAAGAAATTGCAAGATGGTCGGCTACCTTCCATAATTTGCTAAATGATGATAATCTCAATACTGCGGATTTCGACAAAGCGGTGGGAGACTTCTTGAAGTTCCTTAAAATTATTAATACGGAATTACCTGGCCCACAGCACCCTGCCATTAAATTCTATAGAATAAGGAAAAATAATAACGATATGGCTAGCAAGGGTGCGGGTAAAGTGTCGAATCCGCAGCGAGCTAACAAGGCGGATAGGAGCCGTCGGCAAGAGCAGTACCAATACGAGGTCGCTCAATATAACTATTATAATAGAAGAAAAAAAGTGGTACAAAATATTATGAATGCCGACGCTCCTAAGCAATGCCCTCTGAAGGTAGCCGATATCGAGAATCATTATAGGAGCCTCTTTGAAAATAAGAATCATTTTGCGGATCATGAAAAATGAATAAAATCATAATCAAGTGCGGATTATGAAAAATGCGCCCCGCAGCCAAATCTAATGTCCATAGAGATTCAATCAGTGAAAAAAGCCATAAAGTCTACATCATTGGACACATCGCCGGGGCCGGACGGAGTACTAATCCGCACAATCAAATACTTTGATGTATCTCACATCATAAAAGTGATTGCGGAGATTATGCTGAAGGTGGCTTATGTACCAGAACCTCTTCGGCAGGGGCGCACAATCTTGGTGTATAAGGGTAAAGGAGATACAAAAATTGTATCTTCCTGGAGACCTATCACCATATACTCCATTGTGCGCCGTATCATAGAGAAGGTTCTGGACCACGAATTAAGAAAGCAGATAACCTTCAGCAAAAATCAAAGAGGCTTCATCAAAGGCCTACCGGGAGCACACGTCAGCGCTAGAATCATCGACGCAATCATAAAAGACGCCAAACATAAGAAAAATGATTGCGCGGTGGTATTTCTTGACGTGGTTGGAGCTTTCGACAACGTTGGACACGAACACATTGTTAGCTCACTCGAGGCAAGAGGAGTGTCACCCGACTTGAAAAACGTGATTGCTGCTCTCCTGGGCACGAACAAAATTAAAATCAGTGTCGGAGCCCACTCGACTAGTCAGATCAGTGTGCTGCGAGGAGTACCCCAAGGCGGACCCTTGTCGCCTTCGCTATTCAACCTGGCCATAGATCACATATACCGCGACCTGTGTGAACAAGAATTCTCTAAGCGGTTTGGTTATAACCTTAGAAGCGACCAAGAAGGTGTGGTCCTCACAGGGTTCGCGGACGACCAGGCTGTCACGGCGCGCGACAAGGGTGCTGCGGAGAGAATTATTAATAGCACGCAAAGGATACTAGCGGAGATTGGTCTGGCTATAAACCCACAAAAAAGTGTGGGAATAGTGATGAACAAAGGAGAGCTTCAATCGACGACGCTATGCCTTGAGAGCGGGGATGTCATCCAAACTGCGCAAGCAGATGATACCATCAAGTATTTAGGATGTACATTCTCGGGAGAACTGACATTTAACGAGGACGCGGTGACAAAATTAAATAGCAACCTCGATAAATTAGTGAGCTCTTGCTTGCTCAAACCGGAGCAAAAAGTCAACGTTGTCAACCAATATCTGTTCCCGGCACTTACATATCCTCTCCAGACTGCGCCCCTTACAAAGATACGCCCTGCGGTATTGGAGGGAATAGATATAAATATCCGCAGGAGCATTAAGGCCATCATCGGACTCCCCGCTAACACCTCAACGGCGATGTTATACGCACCGAGGAGGTATAGAGGATTAGGATTGATCCGCTGTCAATGGGAGGCTCCTTTACAGCATTGGTCCATTGCCCAGCGACTGTCTAATGTGCCGGATGCCCTGTTCCAGTCAACATTTAATTACGAAACGGAAATAGCTGAATGTGCAGAAAAACTGAATGTTGATCAGGGCTACCGTAGTGTGAGAGCTCTACGACAGTCGCTGCGGGAAAATATGTTTGAAGAATGGGCAAATTGCAGGTGGCAGGGCGTTGGCGTTCGCCATTTCAAAGAGACTCCGAAAGCCAACAGATACATCTGCGAGAAGCAGGTTCTTTCGGGGTCGGAATGGTCCAACGCCTTGAAACTTAATATTAATTACGCACCCCTGCGTGGAGTACCAGGAGCCAGCGGACAGCAGAGAGAAGTTGGGTTCCTCTGTCGCAAATGCGGCAGAGAGTCTGAAACACCAGCCCATGTGCTGGGAAAATGCCCCAACAACTCCCTCCTCATAACACGCCGGCACCATAGGGTCAAGCATGAGTTAATAAGGCTCCTCAGAGAAAAGGACTTCGCCTGCTTTGACGAGGTCTATTGTATTGATACGGACGGATCCGCGAGGTATGCTGATATTGTCGCATTCCCTAGGACCGGAAAGACAGCATTGGTCCTGGATCCGACCGTAAGATTTGAGGGAAATGATCCTGATCAGGCAGGTGGAGTGGAAAGGGAAAAAAAAGACATATATGATAAATGTATCCCTTTCCTAAAAGAAAAATTCCGCGAGACCTTCGGAGAGAGAGAGTTCACCGTGAGAGGCCTCTGGTTTGGGTCTCGTGGAACAATACCGAATAGAACGGAGAGCTTTTTGGAAGACCTAGGTGCTAATGCTGGGGATATTGCGGTGTTGGCCGAAAACATTATTCTGGACTCCCTGGGGATTATCCACCATCACCTGCATGGTAGGTAGATGGGTCTATTTATCATTTGGGATTGTCTGTATATGTATATATATTTATTTATTTATTTATTCTCCTGTACTGTTGATCTATATGTGTGTGCGTTCGGTTGATTAGTTTCATGAATTTTCAGATTGTCTAGAGTTTATATACTGGATTAAGAGGGGGTTGATTGTGAACTGGAAGGGAGAATTATGGAGAGGTGAGAAGGTAGTTGGATGGATGAAAATAAATAAGGGATAGAAAAATAGAAATAAAATGGTGTGTAATCAAATACAGACGAAAAGTCTATGAAATATGTGTATGAATGGAAGAAAAAAAAAAGAAGAAATAAATGTAAAATTGTGTATATTTAGATATTTTATCCACTATGGATTGATAAGTATGCTGTGTATTATAGCAACCCAATGTAATTGGGCAGCATTGATTTTTAATAAATCATTTCTCTCTAGTATTTAAACTAATTTGAAATGAAAGTCTTTAAGAATGAACCAAAACATACTTGCTACTCAGAAAACTAAGAAATCGACATAATCGGAGCATTGAAATGTGAAATGGTCTAAGTGCCTTTTTTTCTGTTCGCAGATTACACGTCTATGTGCCCTATTAATAATATTATAAATATGATTTTATTACTTACGCAACTATAGGTAATCAGAAAAAAATGTTTTTATTTTTAATTTCGTTTTTATTTAATATTATCCAAGTTGAAACTAGAATTCTGACACCTATTGTTAAAGGTACTTAGACCCTTTTACATTTCCATGCTTCAATTATTCAATGTTATCGAAGAATATAAAAGCCAAAATATAAAAATCAAATAGGATATTTGACGGCACTTAAAATATTTCCTTGTGACAACTAAGATATACTCGGTCTATTTCCAAAACATACTAAATGCAATATTAATTTCTTAAAATGACCATTGATTTTTTTTGTTATTAAGAGACAAAATTACTATTAGGATATTATTAGGAGATTCCAAAACAAACCCTGAAGTCTCTCAAATACCAGAAAATAACCAATCAGTCAACTTTTTAACAATTCAGGCATCATCAAGATAGATATCTAAAAAGACTAAGCAAATAGAGATAGTACTTTTAATAACTTAACTAAAAGACGTTTTTTAAATTTCAATTTGTTTGTTAAAACATCTTAATACTATCTATATTTGGAGGGCTACATTAAACATACTGAATGCTGAACACCCTTGGCTTGATACTGATGAGGTTTATTATCACAAAAGAATAAAAACATGCTATACATCAGGTAAATTTTTTTATTTATTTATTGTAATTTGCAATTGTATTAACTAAAAAGTACAACAACTAAATGTGAACTATAATATAATGACACGACACAGACTTGTAGAGAAACTACCATTTGGTACCACTCCAATAAAAATTCTATATTTGAAGGCTCCCTGGCCATCTTCTTTTCGGACGCCTGAGAAGATTAAAGGAAATCGGAGAGGAGGCGAGGCTTGAAACTAGCGCGTTTGAGTGGTTATGGAGTTTGTTATGGAATGATAGGCACCTGATATGATAATTTCTGGATGATCGGTTCGGTCCAAATTGGCAAAAAATTGAATATCAAGGTCATGATGGATGATTTTATTCGTGAAAAAGTAAGAAGCATTAAGTATTTTACGAAAGATTTTAGTTTGTAAGGATTGAATAAAAGAGGAATTCGATGGTTTAGTGGAGACCCATAACTCCCTAAGTCCAAATAGGTCTTAATATAGTCATGCATATGAGCATTTTGTAATTCATTAGAAGCTTAGAGCGTTTGCCTATTAAGTTTTGAAGTAACCGGAAACGGCGAGCAGTTTCTTGTCGTTTCAGTCTTGTATGAGGATTCCAAGTTACACTTTTGTCAAGATGGAGTCTTAGGTAATGGATCTGTTCAACTGGGATAAGTGGAATATCTTTAAAGGATACTGTAGAACGAGAAGTCATAGTATTACGACGAGGGTTAATCTTAAGATTAAAAGAATAAAAAAAAAATTATTTCAGTAAGATAGTTCTAGAATAATCAACTTAGACAAAATGTTCTTTGATAACTATCCCTTGTTCAGTAAAGTTCCTTAAACATCGTCATGTTAACAGTTACCATTATATGGAATCAGAATGATGAAGTAAACAGACCTGGTTTAATAATACTATTCAAGTTAGAGCGCTCAACGGATTCTCTTAGTATTGATTAAGTCCGAACGCCCAGGTCTCTGGTGGATTTTCAATGAACTATTCGAAAGTATAAACACAAGTTGTTTAAAAACATTATAAGAAAAAAAAAGAGGGGTTCCAGACTTTTATCAACGCTTGCAAGCACCTTCCTCACTCCTCCAATCAGATGATATTCGATTTCATTTATGTAATCATCGCGTATTGAATTATTCATGATGTTTAACTCTCGCAGTCTCCACAAAAATGAGTCCCATATTAGTCAAAGTTGGAGCTTAAGATGGTTTATGTAGTCCTAAACTAAACATTATGAACATAATGTTTAGTGGGCTAATAAATACCATGGTCTTCCGGTTTCCTTGAAGCTGGTAGGGAATGATCAATTTTTGGAGACCTGTTCCGATGGGAATAGGCCAGAATGTTTCACGTCATCCACTACTGTACAGTCTCGGTAATTTCAATTAATAATGTCAGATTACCGATAATTCGAATTAGGAGGAATATTAAGCAACATATATATATATATATATATATATATATATATATATATATATATATATATATATATATATATATATATATATATATGTACGTATCCTGTATGTACCCAATATCGTTTTAATAAAAAAAAATACTGTAAAAACATCCATTTAGATGATAAATAAAAATATGTTGTGGCGTGCACATAATATATGTTCATATTAAAAAAAAAGTTGGTAAAATATCTAGGAAAAAGGTCATTATGTTAAAATATTTATTTATGCAAGTAAAAATAACCATGTGTACGTTTGTAAGTGTAGAAAACAAGAAAAGTATATGCAATCGCAAAAAAAATTATATTCGGTAAATGACGTTTATTTTTCATTCTCTTTTGTAGCGTAATATGTTTTTTTTCTTTTTGTTTAAGTTGAGAAAATTCAAGATTCTGCGCCTATGAACAGAGATAACGTAGATACATTATTTGATGGATATTGGCATCTTTTTTTTACGCCAATTGAAGAAATATGCGAATACATTCATTGGCTTCAGAATTTTTTATGTTAAGCCCTCTTACAACAGTCAATATCAGGGGTGGATTTTTTGTACTGCCATCCACAGATATGGTAGATAATGCCGCTTCCTCCAATCGCTTCTGTTTCCAATAACAATTATCGCTTTATCGTTAAAAAATTAGTAGAGATAATTTTTATATTCACGTGCCCTTAATTGAGTTGTTTTTTATACTTACAGGTTCTTTTGAATCTAAAAATATAATTTCACTCAGACTTTGCCGCTCTCCAAATATTGATGCACTGGGTAAGTGCCTAGTCTACCTTTGTCTAAATCCGCCATTGGCCAATTTATTGAGTCATCTTCGAATTTAGTCTATATATTGGCCATCTGAGGTGTATATTGTAATAATAATATTGACAAGTATGATATATGTACAATAAATTTGAATCAATTATATTGACCGTGTAAGATGGGCTTTGCACTGATTGTCATCGACATTCCTCTCTATTTCTTCGAGATTATCTTCAGTTATTATTGTACAAAATTTTAATAAATGAGTCAGAACTCATCCAGATAAATGATGTTTCCATGGATTTTCTCCTGAAAAATGTCGATGTTTTAAGGCAAACAAGGTTATGTTGAATAGGTTCATGTTTATGACTCAGAAAGATAAATTAACATAATTTAGATAAACGTTTTCAAAGGATAAAAGTTTTTTAATTCAACATAAAAAATAAATAAAAAACATGACATATTGCAGTCATTTTTTAAATATTTTTGCGTTACTTGGCAAGATAAAATCTAAATTATTGTCGTTGTTAAAAATCTCACAAGAACAAAATCCAGGAGTATTCATGAAGTCAACACTTTCCTAATAACAAATTAGATAAGTAATGGTTTACATGATGATTATAGGTTTTTTAATTTATTTTATTAAGTAACTCGATAGTAGAATCCTCTCCAGTCTTCACATTATCTGACTAACGGCTCATTAATACGGCAAGCAAAAAGGGTGGGAACTCAGATTAATGAGAACCAGTTGAATTCCAAATTCCGAGAAAAATGCTGTTCTGTCCAAAAGACAACGCAAATAGATTAAGCCTTTTTGAGTTTTTTCGGTACTCAAACAAGATAAAAATGTATAAAAAAATAAGTAAAATACTTATCCACAGTGCCGTACGCAGGGAGACAGATCGGAGGCATATATCACTCCGAAATTTACGAAAAAAATATATAGTCATAACCACCAACATAAAGTTTGTATTTTGAGTAATAGTTTTGGTACTTTTTAATAATAATTTTTGATCCAATTTTCATGCTTATAAAATTACAACTTACACCCAATTTGGCGATTATTGGCATTTATGTGATTATTTGTCTTCTTCTTCTTATAGCTCCTCTCCCCCCAAAAATAATTCTGCGTACTTCCTTGCAATTAACGCTAGATATATCAGAAATGAAATCTCTCTGGAAAAACAGGAGTAAGCTTGTATAGAAAACACATGTTATAAAAAAATTTATCATCCTGGTAAGACACTCTGCTATGTGATCTTTTTACAATAAGAATTATACGCTATATATGCGTACACCGGGAAATTTCAAATTGAATATTTCGAAAGAGCAAATGGATCAGAGATGTTTTCCATATACAACAACAAAACCATTTATAGAAAAGACTTTAAGGCTTGACATGGATAGGGTGAGTTAAAGTATTATTAAGATAAAACAATAAAATAAGAAATAAATTACAATATTAATAGGTCGAGACCTTCACAGTTGCACCATTTTCACCAAATTAGAACAAACTAGAAAATACGATAAATCTCGTAACCCGGGGTAACATCAGGACATATTTTAAAGATATTTTCTTGTATTTATTTACCTTACAATAGTTAGATTTTTCGTTTATCTTTAACAGCTAGGGAGAGAATGGGGATTGTTTCTGTCTTAATGCTACCCCGCTATCCCGGGTTACATTAGGACAGACATGTTTTCTCATTTTACGGGAAAACGGTTGATATGAGAGAAAAATTCCACGGGTAAAAATTGTAGAGCGTAACGTTTTATTCCAGAATATGGCAATTATTTGACATTTTGAGGCCAAGAACGCGCCTGACGAGCGTCCGCACTTATTTTGATTACAGGAACATGATATATGATTCCAATGTATTTTCTTGTCTCTCTTTTAATAAAAATATTATCGAGACGACGAGGACAGTATTTTTTCTAATTAATACAAATTAATTAATTAATAATAATTATAAATATAAAAATTCGGTTTGTTTCGTTCGTTTTAACCATACATCATTTAAAATGATGTGCATCAGTAGCAACACAATCGGACTATTATAGCTTAGGTCGTACTCTTCTCCTGGTACCATGGAGTACTCAATCAGCAGCTGTCTCGATGGATACTCGCTGCCCATCCTGACGACGCATCCTGCCAATCTCAGTCGTGGAATGGTTATCACTAGGACTGTATCAGGCCCCTAAAACATAGTGTACAGCTCCTGGTTTGCCCTTCTTTCCCATTTTCCTCTGACCAGAACTCAACCATAGGTACATCTGAGGATTCTTCTTTCAAAGATCAGGAGTCGTTACCCATAAGCCCGGGAAGTAATCCAGGTCTCAAGCCATACCGCAAGACTGGACGCGCTACCGACTTATAGATATACAGCTTCGATCTTCTGGAGAGTACTCCGCTCTAGAACTGTCTTGCCATAGAGAATTAGCACCGATTTGCTGCTATGGTCCTGCGCCGGACTTCAGGGGCGTTGTCTTGAATCACCAGCGGGCCGAGACAAGGTCCTTAATCTTCTCGTTCTTAGAACTCTCCGATGGTCACCTCCTCTCTCGGCCTAGGCCCCACTGCTTTAACCAAATATTTCGTTTTGGCAGCGATGACTTCCAAGCCAAGTCTTCTCGCAGGTCCCTCTAGAGCAAGAAAAGTATCCGATACAGCTTGGAAGGAGCGTTCCACGAGGTCAATATCATCCAGATAAGAGTGGAACTGACAGATCTATTGATGATGTTTTTCTTTTTTTATTTAGGTTTCTTGATAAGGAAATTCACAAGGAGCTGGCTATCAGCCAAATCGGAGGGGCTGCCTCCTAGCAGCTCCCTAATTCACTCTCCCATCCGGGGCAGCTAGGAAAGGTATTCAACGAATCAGATTTATAAAAAAATTGATGTCCAAGATTTCTCAATATTAATAAATTTGATTAATTGGTTAAGATAATTTCGATTTTATAGTCAAAATAAACGATAAAATAGAAAAGTTTGATTTTTGAGTGACTAAAGTTTTGATCTATTTATGCAATATCTAGGTACATGCTTATGAATTCAACTGTATATAATAAAATAAAATTTACATTTTTCATTTTAGACAATGTTTTATACAACTGAGCTCATTAATATTAAATATCTGAAATTTAGTAAGTTGATTTTGTATACAAAATTATTGTTTTATCTTCGTGTTAGAGCTCACTGATATGTAATTACATATAGATGAAGAGACCGCGGAAGAAAAGAAAAGAGTAACATTTTGTTCGAAATGGAGTTATACACGTTCATATCTTTCCGTAGAATAAGATGGTAAAAAGAAAAAGCCAAAATGTGGATGGACGGTTTGTTAAAAGCTTTTGAAGAATACGAATATACTGGAAAAAGGGGGAGCTTCTTACACTGGCATCGCCTTTTGAAAAAGACGTAAGCGCCATTTAGCAAACTACAGAAAATACATGAAATCTTTTTTCTCCAAATAACAATAATTTTTTTTTTTTTATTTTATTCTTTATTGTGCACAGTAGGAGTTTATTAAGGTAGCAAAACTTTCATAATTATAGTACAGTTTTAATGCTTCTAGCATTGGTCAAGGCCAGAAAGACAACTGAGAGTCGTCAGTATTTGGTGCTTACGTCATCAATTTTCGATTTTTTGACTGTATCAAATTTTTTTTCTCGACATATCGTGAGCGGGAATCGATAGAGATTGTATTTACGTCCCGTAATAAATTGAAACATACTAAAGTTCGAATTTTTTAAGCCTTTTTCAGAGAACGACGTCGATATGTGAAACTGAAGTTGGTGATGCCTAGCATCTAGTGATGGACATATAGTTAACTACTGCGTACCTAACATATACAACCGAGTGTCAGTAAAAAGTTCGCTGTGAGATTGCGGATACAGGATCATCACGGCAATATATGAACCTCCAATTGGAGGGAGGGCGGACGAGTGGAGGGGAACTGCCAGTCCTCGCTAAGACCCCGAGCCGCGTACTCCCGCTTTCCTCCAGTTCTTGGCACTTCTATCCGGGCTGTCATCCTCATCCCAGAGCGCGGTGAGTAAGAGGATATAGATGATTATATTGTGCAATGATAATTTAGGAGGATGTCTGTGTTGGGAGAATGGTTATATAGTACTATCTTGATTTAGTAGTCTACGGCAGCGAATTCACTGCCGAATTCACTGAGACATGCTAAGGAGATTCGAAAAGACTGGATTTTATAGTAAATCGGTAATGAGCTATTGTATTTCAAGCCACATCGGTAATGTGCCATGACATGCATATTAATGATTTGATTTTTGAAAGATATACACTTAATTAATTAATGTCAATCGCAAGACTGAACAATTTCCTATAAATAAAATTACACACAAACCACTCTTTGATTTTTCTTCCTAATACCCAAAACGCTAAAAAGAAAGCAACTTCTGGAAAATTTTAATTTTCACACATAGTATTCCTGATTACTCCAAATCATAGTTAATTATTTTAAACAAATGAAAATTAATTATTTCCACCCTCTTATTAAATAAAACTAGCATATTATAATCAAATTACTGGTTCTTGAGATAGAAATCCCTTCACTAAAGAATATTTCGAAAATATTATTTACGAACTAAAACTATGTTTTAAGTTAGCTGTAAAATAAAAGTTTTCCTACGAAAATCAATTGCAGATTATGTTGCATGTCCCTAAACTTCAATGAGCAGTAATTATTTATTATGCTATAAATCAGTATGTCTTATGTCTCTTCACAAAAGTTACTTATATAATAATCTATAACGTTTTTCGACTTTTTGCCATTTTCCTGCATATTATATTTTAAAATAAAAATGAATACCATTAACGCCAAAATTATTATTTATCATAAACTTTAAATATTAAAGATTTTATGATACTAATCAATTTAAGCTAAAAGGTTTCTTAAAATGTTTTAAAAAAATACTATTTCTTTTCTGAACTAGAAATAAATATATTTATTATTTTTTTTATTATTAAGACTCTTTAATTCCGAATATGCGATATGAACACCTGCCATGTGGCATGATTCTGTTGCTCATCCAAAAAAAATTATTAGAGGCCTAGAACTTTTAATTTCTAAGGAAAAAAAAAATACAACTTTGTGTCCAAGCAAATAAAATAGTTATCGAATATTAATGGCAGGATTTTCCAAAACTCCACTATTTCAGGCATTCTTCATAAAGCTACAATCACTAAAACTATTAAACTATTTTCCATCCACTGCCTTATTACGTAAGAATATTTATGTTTGTGTTGAGAGACTGAAGAAAGGATGGACAAAAAGGCGGGGTCCTGTTAAATCGAATCTTCCTGCCTGTGAAACTGGTGGTGAAATCTGCTTGTCGGATCCTATCATGCGACATTTGACGCGTACGTTCCATATTATGACCTTACACATCAATTATTAATGGTAATTTTTAGTGTCGTAACAACAATCCAAGCATAAAATTTAGCATTAACGACAATAGCACGTAAAACAAAAGGCTTTAAGTTGTATTAATAACTATGGAAAATGAATACAGAATTTGCATATAATGCATCATTCTTTGAGCATCCTCTATTTCCCATTCCTAAGCTGTAGTAAGCGGTAGTCGTCATCCATCCAAACAAGAAATTAGATGACTTTGATTACGTGTACTTGATTTGATGACATACTTAGCATTTAATTTGCCAAATTTGTATGCACTATGATTATTTGATAATTAAAATATTGAAAATGATAAACCTATAAATTGGTATTGCGATTTGAAATTTACTCTTTTTTTTTTTTTTTTTTTTATTCTTTGACGAAAACAAAAACTGTCACATAGCGTCCTTAATGATTTGATGACTTCAATTAAAAATAATTTTAGTTTTAATTAAATTTATTTTATCTACTTTCTATTTTAGTATATAAAAAATCTATATATCTATCAATATATCAAAATTATTAAAAAAATTGCTAAGAATTCAGCTGGACTAATTTAAAAAAATAAGAATCATTCCTAAATGCTCTTCATCAATTTAAATTTATAATTTTAAGATTTTTTCGCAAACAGTTGCTTTTATACAAACTTTTGATGAATATGATATTACTATTGTATTGAATATAACAACATGGAAAAAAACAAAACAACAACAGATGATAGAAATCTTAAATATATTTTTTAACTTATTAGTTAAAATTTTACATTTTTTTTGCAAAAAATAAATAAATACAAATTAATAAATATCGGCTTAGATTAATTTTTGTATTATGGATTGAACGAAGCATGATCAAATATTACAAAGTAACTGACATATGTATATCGATTTATCTTTCCATCATAGAATTAGGTTTTTTCTTAGTTCATTTGTACCAATCAATGAATATTATTGTTCATAAAAAAGTCAGTTTCTTTATTTTCAAAATTCTTTGCGTTCTTCACAAAACAAATAAATATTATGTTTCATCGGGAATAGTTCCGTAGTTGATTATGAAAGAACTTAGAAGTAGGTATTGGCAACGACACAATGTTTTCAATATAATTCTTTTTATATTTTTATAATGCTTGTCATTTCTGTTTATTACCATTTTTTACTGTTACTGGTACTGCCTCTGTTGTCTTCAATGTTGTTACCTTGTTCTTTTCTTTTAGCCCTGATGATGGCCTAAAACTTAGAGCGAAGCGTTGGCACACATTATAATAAGTTTTTTCTTATTTGTGTGTTTATTTATTGACCGCACCCCCAACCAAGATTCTCCTACATACATTTTCCACGGTCAACCATACTCTCACCATTGTAATTGAGTGTAAAAACTGTAAATTGAGCGAGATATAAAAAATATTTAATATTAAAGATTCTGGAAAGTGGATTTAAATTTTTTTTCGGATGGAGATATAAGAAAAAGGCAAACAATTATCTAAATGTCTATAATCGCCGAATTGGGCGTAAGTTTTAAGGATAAAAATGAAAATTGGATCATAAATTATTGTTCAAAAATATTACTCAAAATACACACCTTATGTTGGTGGGTATAACAATCATATTTTTCGAACATTTCGGAAGGAGGAAGGGATGGTATATCCCCCAATCCCTCCCCCTTTGTACGCCACTGAAAAAAATTGATTGTCGAGAAATTATAACAGCTCCCTATTGCTCAGTTAAAAGTAATCGACTTGAAAATTATTCTTGGGAATACAAACGAATTCAATAGGTAATTAAACGATGAAATGCTGTGTTTTTCTACAGCAGGATGAAAAGACTCCTTGGATTTATTGTCCATAATTTTTATGTTCTATATCATTTTAATCATTTTATCAAGCAATATCATTTTCTTTATTTTTTGTTTGTTTAGAAGTAAAACTATTTTTTCTAATTATTATTTTTTTTTTTAACTAAAAATTATTAAACACTTAAAATTTACATTTCCTCCTGGCCCTATTAAAGACAAATATATTAATTGTAAATAAAATATTGAAATTAGAATACAAAATGTTATTATATTTATTTAAAAAATAGAACGAACTTGAATTTAGTGTTGTTGTAATCATTTGGGTGTTTGGTTACAGTTTTTTAATTACAAATATAAAATATAATTTTATATAAAACAACTATAACTACTTCAATTAGATGTTTTTTAAAATTGTTAGAGCTGTCGACTTCTGCTCGCTGCGCTCGCTCAAGAGATGGATAAAACCCCAACGGATCCTTTTAAGGTTAGGTCAGGGCCTTACCGTAACTTCCGTTCGCTAAGCTCGCGCAAAAGATATAAAAAAAACCCAACGGATCCTTTTCCCTTTCGGTCCTTAGCGTAATTTAAATTATTACTACTTTAAGTACAACTTCCCCAGACCACCGGAAGTCGAAAATACTAATAATTTTAAATAATATCTATTAAATGAGTAATAATTTTAATAATTCCAACGAATGCAAATTTTACAATTGAATGGAAAGCAGTTAGTTACTATCAGACAGAACTTTCAACGAAACAACCGGTTACCAACAAAAATTTTGACTGTAAATGTTTTCAACGCCAAAGGGGTGAAAATTTTTCTCGATAATCGACTGCATTATTTAGAATATGTCTCATTTCATTTAGATTTTTTTTAGGAAGAGGATCAAAATGATAAGAAATTTGTCAAAACGGCAATAAAGCTTCACGTTTTTATATTTTTACCGATTTTATAAACAAATAACATCTCAACACAATAATTTCACTTTTGTTAAAATGTTTTCACAGTGAACTTGCTTTAACGTGTATCAAGTTGCCATGACCACGATTACAAAATTACCTATTTTTACTTCTTATACGAAGTAAAGGAAATATTGTAATCGCGAAAATTTTCTGTTTTCAGATTTCAACGGAAATATCCATTTTGACCATCCCTGAATCCATTTTGACTAGTTTCGTCATGGCGTCTGTACGTTGGTGGAGTTATGCAAGGTACGCACGTACGTACGAGCGTACCTTGCATAACTCAAAAACGGTTAGCCATAGAAAGTTAAAAATTTTTATTTAAAATTATCGTAAAATCTAGTTGTAAACCTTCCTTTTTGGTCAGTACATGATTACCGGAAGTGGTACTTTACTTGAAGGTCATTATTGATTTTCATTAAAAATTATATTAAAATATAATGCAAAACTTCTCAAATTTGGTATATCACACTTACCTATTAATATAAATAACATAATAAATTTTGGTCAAAATTGGCAAACCGGAAGTGGTATTTTAATTTAAGGTCATATTAGACTCATCAAAAATTATATTGAAATATAAAGTAAAACATCTCAGATTTGATAAATTAGACTTTTATATCAATATAAATAATACAGTATACAGGTTCAAATTAAAGAGCCAAAAGGAATACTTTACACGAAGGTCATAATAAACTTACAACAAAAGGTATATCGACATTTAATACAGAGATCAAATGGTTCAGTGATTAAGTTTATAAACCCGATTTTTTTTCAATCTAATTAAACAATTTTATTACTTGTTTTGAGTGCTAAAATTGAATATAAATACTTTTCTTCCTCCCCATTTGTGAACTGAACAAGTCTGCAGCAGGGAAATAAAATATAAGTTAAGCGGGTACATCCGCTTAAAATGTTGTAACCGTCGATTTCCAATGCTTTATCTAGTGATATAGACAGTTCTAATGTTGTCAAGGAACACGAAGATATCTCTTGGGGACTTGTTACCAACTGAAAAAAACGCCATATAATAACGGAATAAGACCTCCAGAAACAAGAGCTTTTGTGTGTTTGTGTGTGTGTATCTGTATGTGTCAATAGATGGAGGTTGCGACGCCGAGTGATATTTTTAAGATACTGCTATCTTTGGAAAATAGTAAATGAAGTACAAGGAAGTCATGTCCACATCAGATATTTTTATTAGTTTTTCCTCATTTCTCTCCTTAAGGGGAGCATTTCGAAAAATTTAATGCATAAAAACCTTCTCGAAATGCTGCTGAAAACGCATCAAAATCGACTATTTTTCGAGTATTGCATTCGCAGGCTGAATTTGTGTATATATATACTCTATCTATATATACTCTGTATATATATATATATACAGATCTCTATATATATATATATATATATATATATATATATATATATATATATATAGAGAGAGAGAGAGAGAGAGAGAGAGAGAGTGTGAGAGAGAGAGAGAGAGAGAGAGAGAGAGAGAGAGAGAGAGAGAGAGAGAGAGAGAGAGAGAGATTATTTATTATGAAGTTTTGAAGAGATGGCTTTTAATTAAAAATTTAATTCAAATTACAAATCTGCTGAATATTTTTTTAAAAGCATATTACGTAACATTCACAAATTGGATTTGGTTTCGTTTCTTATAAATAAACATTATAAAAATACTACATAAAGGATTGCAGAAAACCTCACAAATATTTTAATAACTTTAGAATATATTACAGATTAGATGATCAAAATTGTTAGCTATAACAGGTTTCTGAATACTTTTTATATATTTTTTTATAAATTTATATATATATATATAAGTTAAGTCCTGGAGACCAACAATATTCATGTTAATCCTAAAGAGCTTCCATGTAAATAAGCCTAAGCTATATATGTAGGATTACTGGAGCAATAAAGTCAGTTATTACCTTGAATTCGTTGCGCTTATTACTAAACCCTTTCTTTTTTTTGATCTTTTTCTCTCGAGAAACGCTAAGTGGTGCCGAAACCCGGGAGAACGAGCGTGCGGGAAACCGGTGAGCGGTAACCCGATTATTTTTTTTGTAGTGTGAGAAGCGCTTTGTTTTTTTTATTTTATTAAAGGTCGTGTTGAGACATGGCGACCGACGGAATATTGAAGCCGGCAGTGCTGCAGGTTCCAGCCGAAGCCCCGGCGGTACCCAGAGCAGAAGTTCCCACGTTGCCTACGGAAACCTTGGTGGAAGCCCACGCAAATACTTTAGCATGGATGAAGGTAAGGGCGGTGACGGCACAGGGCTTACGGAAGGCGATCTCAGACCTTGAAAGGTTCAATGGAGAAATTGGAGAATTGAACCATTTCCTTAAAGGTGGCGATCGTATAATGAACAGAATAGAGGTTACGACATCGGAGAATGTATTAGACCCCAGAGACGCGGATTTGTTGAGGGCAGAGTTAGTGTGTCGCGTAAAGCGGCATGTATTAAACTTCATTCAGGCGGATGAAGAAACTCCCTGGCACATCATCAAGGAGAGATTGAAGAAGGCCTATGGAGGAGGCAGATGGACACCCGAAGAAGACCTCGTCCAGCTGTTTCGAGAAGGTAAACACCCGCGGCAGAGCAATGGTAAATACGCGGGCGAGTTGCTGGTGAAGTTTAATAGGATCACCGAGAAAATGCGCGAGACGGCGGGCGCCGCAGAAGTGGAATTCAAAATGTCATTTGTATCCACCTTGCTGAAAATACAGTTGGCGAGAGAAATAGGAAAGAAGGAAGGGCTACCCAGGGAGAAGAATTTTATAGAATGCGCCCAGGAAATGATGGACGCTAGTGCAAGGGATGAGGAAGTCCGGCCAGAGCCAGAAGAGATAGGGTGGAATCGGGTCTCGTATCGAAGACCAAGACCCGCACCGGCAGTCTGGAGGAAGAAGGAGACGGAATTTCATAGGAGAGAGAAGACAGGAAACGATAGGCAGAGGCCAAGCATGAGAAAACGAGGTGAGCAGAGTAGAAGAGAAGAACGGCGATGCCATGGTTGCGGAAAGCCGGGACACCTGGTTGCTCAGTGCCCTCGCACGGGGTGCTTTGAGTGCGGCACAGAAGGACACATTGCCAGGCATTGTCCTTATATGTACTCTCGCAGGGAGAAGCAGAGGGTGGAACCCATGGAGGTGAACGCCCAGAGAATTTTACGGAGACATAGGGCGACCCCAGTGTCGACAGAGATTTCTGAGACAGATGAAGAAGGACCGGCGAGCAGTGAAGGCGAAGGAGACAGGAGTAATCACAGGAGTGGACGACTACGAATAAAGACAGGGAGGAGGCAGCTGGCGGAGGACTGAGGGGAGTGTCGGCAGAGAGGCGACCGCACAATAGTGAACTGCAGTGTGAGAGGAGAATGCGGCGGTTTGCCTATTATCCAGGTGGAGCGAGGAGTCAGGTGCCTTGTGGATACTGGGAGCTCCGGCACAATCCTGAGTCGGAAGGCGGTGGAGAAGTTGGCGGTTCGAAAAGGGACACTCCAGGTACAGGTATGTTCATGTAAATTAACTACTCTGGGTGGCCCTTGTACAGTAGAGGGGGAGGTGATGATGGAACTGGGGGCGTGGTTTAGAACAGGGACCAAAGTAAGAGTTCACGTAGTGGAGAATATGTTGCGTGGTTATGATGGGATAATCGGGTGCGATATTTTAAATCGATTAGGAATGCGCGCGCGAAATAAGGATGGTAGATGGTCCATTAAGATAGGGGGTAAGACGTACAAATGTCACGGGAGGGTGAGAGACGCAATGGTGTGTGTGGGCGCGGTGAACCAGGCGGAGGATTGGAGGGTACGAATCAGGCGGGACTTTGACGATATTTTTCACAAAGAGGGCGAGCGGTTAGGCGCGACGGGAGAAACCGTGCACGAAATACCGTTGAAGGAAGCGCGTGCGACATATGTGAAGGAAAGGCGATACCCGCAGGCGTTGAGGCAGCACATAAGGGAAGAGATAAAGAATCTTAAAGAGCAAGGAATCATTGTGGACAGCACATCACCGTACAATAGTCCACTTTGGGCGGTGAAGAAAAAGAGCGCACCTGGGGAAGAAAAGTATAGGGTTGTGATCGATTATAGGAGGCTGAATGAAAACACGGTAGACGAGAAGTAGATAGGTAGATAGGTTGAGCGGGGCAACAGTGTTCAGCACCCTAGATTTGAAGGCGGGGTACCATCAGATTAAGATGCACCCGAGAGATCAATCCAAAACGGCGTTCACGTTTGAAAGAGGACATTATGAGTTTACTAGAATGCCGTTCGGACTCAAAAACGCGCCCATTACCTTTCAGAAATTAATGGATGAGTTCCTCCGAGGAGTGGATGAAGACGTGTGTCAGGTCTATATGGACGATCTCTTGGTGTTTAGCAAGACTGAGAAGCAGCATAGGGAAGATCTCAAGAGTGTGTTCAACAGGATACGGGAATTTGGCCTGAAGCTCTCCGCTGAAAAGTCACTGCTAGGAAAAGGGGAGATTACTTTCTTAGGACACACCATTACGAAGGAAGGAGTGAAACCAGATAAGAGCAAGGTTGACGCAATTTCCAGAATGGCGGTACCGAGAGATGTAAAGGGGATACGTCGTCTGTTAGGCTCGTTGAATTACTACCGACGTTTTGTCCCAGAAATGGCGGAATATCTGGTCCCTATCAACAACCTATTGAAAAAAGGACAGAAAATTTTTGTTACCCCAGAGATGGAGAATAACATCCGCAAATGTATGGCGCGGCTGCAAGAGGAACCAGTACTTGCTTTGCCGGACTTTGAGAAGACCTTCATGCTCACGACAGATGCCAGCGAGTACGCACTGGGAGCGGTTTTGTCACAAGATGGGGAAAAAGGAGATCGTCCTGTTGCTTATGCTAGTCGGCGCCTCACGGAAGCCGAGACCAGATATAGTGCATTAGAGCGCGAACTGTTAGGAATAGTGTGGGCAATAGACCATTTCCGACCCTACGTATTTGGAAGGAAGTTCACGGTGCATACGGATCACAGACCCCTGCAGTGGGTGGGCAAAATGAAGGAATCATCCGCTCGAATAACTAGGTGGAAGGAGTTTTTGGGACAGTACAACCTAGAAATCAAGTACAAACCCGGCAAAGAGAATGTGGTAGCCGATTGGCTGTCCCGGGCCATAATGGTAAACGCGGTGGACGAGGCGGGAGAGGGATCGTCACGGGACATTAGGCAATTTCTACAGGAATGGACTCCAGAGGGAGAAGGGGAACAGAGTACTGACAGTAGCGAGCAAGAGGATGAGAACCAGGTCGAAGAAATATCAGTGGGAGACAGGCCGATCGAGATGACGCAACTCGAGGAGATCATTAATGACAAGCGACGCCAGGTCATTTGGAAAACCAGGACCTCTGGACTTCTCAAAATGGAGTTCTCCAAATATGGAAATTGTGACATCATCACCATCTGGTCACAACCCGGAGTCAATGACGAAAATATTTGTGGGGTACTGAAAGATGCTTCCAAGCCGGGAAGAACATCCCACTTATATATCGGAAATGCCACCGTGTGGGAGAAAGTGCAGCGGTTATGGCGGTTAGAAAGATTGGGTGTGGACCGCACCTTCATTCGATGTACCCTGATGGTAGAGACGATCCGAGAGAGCGAACGTCAGAAAAAAATTACCGTAGCATATCACCAGGGCAAAACAAATCATAGGGGAATCGCCGAAACTTTGCAAGCACTTAAGCGGCGGTACTTCTGGTGGAATATGAAGAAGACTGTCAGGGAGGTCGTGGGGGCATGCGACGTTTGTCTATCCACTAAATATGACAGGCATCCTCCCAAAGGAGTACAAGAGGAGACGCCCACTGCAGAATCACCTTTGTCGGACCTGCAAATCGATACATTCTCCTGGAGGGGCTATAAGTGGGTCACGTTAATAGACTGCTTTAGTAAGGTAGCTGCGGCCCATCTCATAAATGAGAAATCGGCGGATGCCCGTTAGAGTCCTATGGGCTCTTCGCGCATGGTTAAAGGTATACGGGGTACCCGATAGGATCGCCTCTGATGGTGGAATGGAGTTTGACAACGCCAAGATCAGGGCAGAAGCAAAGGAGCTGGACATTGTCTGGAGAATTAATACCCCGGGACACCCTAAGAGTAGAGGAGTCATCGAAAGATTACACAGTACTCTTAGCGACCATCTGCGTATTTATCAGCTGGATAAAGGGTTAGAGCCGGATGAGGCGATGGAAAAGGCGATCGCGGCGTATAACGAGTCCATTCACTCAGTTACCGGATTCTCTCCCTTTGAAATTATTTTCGGGCTGCGACAACGGCGGAGGGACATTAGAGCTACAACCGTTGAGGGCGAAATAAGAGATCAGGTAGTTACTAATCGGATATCGATCACGAAGTTACGGGAGAAAGTGAAGGATAAGTTAGAACGGGAGAAGCGGAGTCGCGTGGCGAAAGAAAATCTCCGGGTCAAGGACGCCATGGGGAGGATCAAAATCGGTACCGTCGTGTATAGACAGCGGAGTTCCAACCGGGGGAAAGAATTGATTCGCTACGAAGGGCCATTCCGAGTGGTAGCAATTAGGGAACATAACCTTGTAACCATTGAACACATTAAAGATCCCAGAAAACGTAGAAATGCTCATATTGAACAGCTTAAGCTTCCACTCGAGTAGTGTGACCATTCGTAACGGCCTGGAGTGTCCTGGTCGCCATACACAGAAGCATACATTTTGTTGTATTATTTTTGTTACTATGAATGTATATATAATGCGGATCTATGTTTTTACTATATGAAGTATCTATTTTCTATTTTGTATTTATTTTATTTTTTCTCTCTTTTCTTTTTGTGTATAGTGTGTGTTCTATTTCTGTGTAAAACATGAGTGGTGCAGTGAATCGAAAGTTAAAAAGAGAATTTTGTTTGTAAATTCATTTTTTTTGTTTGTTTTGTTATAAGTATGGTTCAGCATTCTGTACGTTGGCTGTTGTTGGCCTTCCGGCCTTTGGTATCCCTCTTCTCCAAGTTTCCGAAATTTTTTTCGAAACTGGTAAGGGGGAGTTAAGTCCTGGAGACCAACAATATTCATGTTAATCCTAAAGAGCTTCCATGTAAATAAGCCTAAGCTATATATGTAGGATTACTGGAGCAATAAAGTCAGTTATTACCTTGAATTCGTTGCGCTTATTACTAAACCCTTTCTTTTTTTTGATCTTTTTCTCTCGAGAAACGCTAAGTTATATATATATATATATATATATATATATATATATATATATATATATATATATATATATGTTTTGTTTTGTTTTTGTTTATGTCAATAATTTTAAAATTTAAGACTAAATTGGGCGTAAGTCTAAAGGATAAGTATGAAAATTGGATCAAACATTATTGTTAAAAATTACCAAAAATATAACTCAAAATACAAACCTTAGAATGGTGGATATGAAAATCATATTTTTTTGTACATTCGGCAATCTCTTTCCCTGCTTACGACTCTGCTTTTGAATGGCTACTCATTAAAACCCACTGAACATTCATAATATTCTAGGAAGGGGTATTACGAATGTTCAGTGTGTTTTAATGAGAAGGTATTCAAAAATGTACAAAGCCAAATTTCTAATTTGGTTTTCCAACAATTTAAAATTTTTAGTAGTACCTTTATTCTACGGCAGATTTGATAAAACAGAAGCAATTAAAAAAATATAGTGCGGTTACAGTTGTTAGTGGTATTTTGTTGCTAAAAAGCCATTCTAATGAATATTTTGTTCAAATGAGAAAAGAAACATCTAAAGAAAAATTCTTTCCAGGCTCAGTTCGCGAACTATAGAGAATCCTGAAGGATCTTCGGCCACAGCGAAGGAGTAGAAGTAGACCTCAGACCACCTCATAGCTGGGTGTAGTAATCTCAGGGCAACAGGAGGAGAGATGCGAAAGTCAACGGCGGGATTAGCTATGGGTTCCTGAATTTGTAACCTATGCCATCCAAAGATGCCAAGTTGCAAGTGATAAAAGCATCTTCAGAAGATATGCCGAGGTCATATTTCTCGAAGAGGACTGAATGTAAAAGAGTGGGAACCCAACGTTCAGTTTTGATATATTCATATCCTAGAATATTACATTCTATCATTAAACATCTAGATTTGTTATTTTCTTATGTCCAACTTGGGTAACCAATCGGTTAGATTGAACGGGTTGGGCTTATTCAGGCCACTTTTGGTTCCAATAAAAATTCCTACCCTTCATAATACAATACATAGGATACAAAATAATAATTGAGTATTTTGTTTCATTACCACTAATATTATCAATTGTTGATTATAAACAAGTAATATTTATAACGGTCTCCGTATAAGCACATCGCAGCGTTCGACAGTCCTTTTGTTCAAACATTGTCAAATAGGCCTTGATGATGTGCCATTTTTTCGGCTCCAAAGAGCTATGATGTGCAATAATCACATACTTATACATTTTCCAAATAAACAGTATTAGTAAGAGAGAGATATCTGTTAGCACTCCTTATATGCTTTTTTATCTCAGTAAACTCGTATTATGATATGAAGGAATGAGATGGTCCGGGAGACGGTCAAAAAAGTGGACCACAAATAGTAAAAACTATTTATTAGGAACCGTTTTTGCTATTTGTGATCCACTTTTTTTGGCCGGCTACCGGACCATCTCATTCCTTCATTAAAGTTTTACGGTCAACTATTGATTATGCAATTGGTTTTATGATAATTTGTAGTGGAGTAGAGAGGTTTAAATATTCCTCCTTAATACTATCACTCGGTGTGCTTGTTTTAGAAATTTATTGGACTTAGTCTTGACTAAGTCAGCGACTGTCATACGTAATAATAGCATAATATGTAGTTACCTATGGATGTATTATACCATCTTGACCAGTGCGAATAATTTATTTATGGTACTGTTTGGTTCAGATCAGTATCCTACTTGTATCAGGTAAATATAAAATTTGTATGATGGTTATGAGTATATCCTGCTCTTTTTATTAGTTCATTTTACAATATTGAATTATCGAATATACAAGAAGCTCCAAGCAGAGTCCTCAGACTCAGCACGTTAGCAATCTGCCTGAGGCAAAAAGCAAAAAGACCATGAAAGCCTGCCCTCCTTGCAGGTCCCATAGCAGGCTGCAGTTATTATCGCTGTCTTGTGGATATAGATTTTATTACTAATAAAAACTGCTATGAGGCATGGGATTTCTCGCATAGTTGGGAAGCAGGTATATTAAGATTTTCACTTCATATCTACCTGTGAATATGTTCAGATACTCAGTGCCAAATGTTTTTGATACTAGTTTCTTAAACATTTAGTTCTTCATTATCCGGTCAGAACATTTTCCGAAGGACTTGTTCGTGTAATTACTGTGTAATTACACCTATACCTGGATTTGCGCTATTAATTCGTCCTCGAAAATTAAACCGCATAAACCAAAATCTCTCGAGAGCTCGTCCTTACCTTTTCAAAAGGTTTTGTTCTCCAGCCCTCCGAATTTCTCCCATGTCATTTTTTCCGGGTAAAACGCGATTTTATTAAAAAAAGAACATTAATTCCATCCCTCTCCAAAAAGATCATGTACGTACAACCATTCACAGAACACTACGTATTACATAAATACTTCATAAGGCTTGTAGCAGTTCAGGAAACTAATGCATGTTGCAGTTCAGGAAACTACGAGTACGAACGCAAAACGAACATATGAACGAGAAAAAAAAAAACATAAATCATGTCAAAAGAATAAAGTAAATCTTTCTTAAAAAATGTAAGGTCAGTAATCTTGGAACTTATACCACACAAATCTAAGAAAGAGTTCAATTCATCAATCGTGTTTTCAATTCGCGTTACTGAAACACGTAAATTCGAAGGATGGGTATTCTGTTTAGATTTTTAACTTTTATTTTCCATCGGTGCGGCCACATCATAAGAAAATACAGTAATAACTTAAATCATTGCTTTAGTTGTGAATACTCGTAACCTAAGAAGAAAACGCTTTAAAAATTTATTTTCTATATATTTATTTACTTATTTTCTCGTTTTGACCAACGCTTTATAGGATATATATTTTTTCTGACTTACGAGGTGTCTCTAGAATAAAAGCATCATTCTAGAAACATCTTGTAAGTCAGAATTTTATTTTATTTTTTGTTTTTAAATGATATACAAAATAGTATTTTTTTATTTTTTCGGACTAACGAAGTAAGTCACGGCTTAAGCGGCCGTATGATATTATTACATAATACTGTTACTCCTCATGAGAAATGCTGAAGACTTAAACTTATTAACTGATATTACTCCACATTATTTTGTATTCAATGTCTCTAGAAAAAGTCTGACAAGATGATTTAAAACGAAATTAAATTATTTTTTATATGTTATTCAACCATATCATGACAGATTCTTCAAAGTAAAAAATAATGAAGACTCCAACCTGAAATCAATAAAAAATTGAGTTCCTCCGGGATATGTCCATGGTCCTTTATTCTTCATAACATACCCATTAGACACTCCACAACCCCTTAAAACACTAATTCCAAGATGTATAAATGGCATGGTCCCCTTCTTTTTTTTTTATCAAACAGTGGTATTGATATTAGTACGAAAGATTTGAAAAACACTTTGATGAAAAGCTGGTCTAAAAGTCAATAATAGCAAAATCAAAACAGCTTTCATACACATAGTGTTTAACCACAGCTGAATATAACTGAACAGGCTAATCCAGCTGTGGACAAAGTGTCCTTCAATGGAATGAATTCAGGCAAAAGGTTAACTCACATTTAACAAAAAATGTCTGCAATTGAATAGAAGGGATGCTTGCTTTTAGCTGGAAAATATGGCTTAAAAAACTATAATAGCTATAATGGCTTAAAAAACTGGGCTTGCCTTTATTTTCACAAATATTACAATTGAAAATCTAAGCTTCGAACGTAGTGCAATAGATGAAAGCTCTAAATCGGCAATTTTTGACTCACGAATTTTGTAATATACCCTTCAATTATTCTTTAACAAAATCGAAAACGCCTCACTCAATTAATCATGACCAATCTTCTAATTAAGTCCGCAGACCAAAAAATAATGAATCAAATTTGAAACAAAAAAAGTTATAATAGAAATAAGGATGTAGCTGAGCAGTGACCGAAGCGTGGAATGGCGATTACTGGCGTAATATATCTTCCGAAATCAGACAGTTCTAGGCAGCAGTTTGTTACATTATCTGCACCAGCGGTCCGTAACCGCGAGGTTTATGTTCGTCCTGTATGTTTACTTCCCAATGGAGCTGAGTGCTGAACGTGTAATTCAAAGGCCGTCTGTTCGTTAGTAATCGGCAATAGTATTTTGGAAGAGTCGTGAATCAATATGATAGAAACTGGTCGAAATATAGGATACAGCATTTTAAAATATAATCACTACAACGGTACTCTTATTAAATGCAGAAATGACTTAAAACATCAATATATGAAGAGACAATGATTTTGTTAATCCCGATCTCAGCAGTATTTGGCTCAGCATTACAATTCTTTCGTATTCTAGCGTAGATTATAGAATTGATGGGCTCGTTTAGTTATGCGCATGCGATAGCATATTTTAAACCGCGAATCTAAAATGTGGGAGAGAAATACTTTATGTTTTTATAAATACCATTATTACCTAGTGATTGTCTGCTACGACAGATATCGATGCCACACTGAACTACATTAGCATTGAACTTTGTACTAATCCATTAATATGTTGGGCAATATACAAATAATAAACAGATTAATGGATTAGTACACAGCTCAATTCTAATGTAGTTCTGGGTGACATCGGTATCAGTCATAGCAGACAATCCCTATGCTATAATAGTTTAAAAATTAGTTTTAATATTGGAATAATAGAAGAAATAATTGCTTATGGAAAAAAACAGATTGAGGGAAAATACTTAATAATTACTGCCAACGATTATATATTAGAAAGTAACAGAAAATTTAAGGTAAAATATTTAGATTTGAAATGATTATTTAATATAACGTTAATAATTGAAAAATATGTACATTGTTGTATTATTAAATTTTAGAAAAAAATAAGAAAACCCAGAGGATGAAAGAATATTTCGAAACATCGGTTTGTTTGGGAAAAAAATGATAATATTATAAAAATAAAGATATATTAAGGTAAGTTATGCTTGTTCACCAAAAGGATTAAACAAGTATTATCTATCTTATTAGTAAAAATTAATTAAAATTTACATCTGATAAGTAATCATTTAAAAAACAATACATAATTAACTATCAATAATTAAATAAACATTTCAAAATAATATTTTTTTATATTCATTTTTTTCGCTAAATTTAGTAAAACGATAGTCGTACTTGTTATGAAAGCGGGAAGAAATAAAATAAAATTTAGAAACCTGCAAGGAGTACCTCAAGATTTACATTCAGCACCTTTAGTTTGTGTTAAATGCAGAAGACATCCTGAGGTTAATACCGTTAGCGAATCGTATCTTATCTAACGATTGTCCGGCTGGTTCCTTTATTTTGTGCTCGGTCAGTTGTTCAAATGAAAAATAATGTGGATAAAAAATGGTTAATATTTTCACCGTAAAATATATTTGAGAACTATCTTTTGTTTTTGTTATTTCATAGGTTTTATAATATTGTTTTTAATAAAAAAAATGTATAAATTGAAAAATAATTATTAATAATGCCTAAGAAATTGGACCTGAAGGTAGGTCTAGATTTTGATTTGTGCGTAAATTTAATTTTTTTGTTTATTCTATTGCCGAATTGAGTTATAAATATGCAATCTACTTTTTAGACATACTCGTCTTAAAGCCATACACTGTTGATAAGTTAACTAAAGACTTCCAAATCTATCTTCCTGTACCGCAATCAAACCACCAACTTTGAAGCAGCGGAGGCCGAACGTGTTGAGCAGCACTGTAGCATTCTCGAGTCAGATGCGGTGCCAATCCAAATCCGGCCTATGGACCTTTTATTTCGTGAAGGACCCACGCTCGACCTTCACACTCTGCTTAGAATAGGTTAGTAACCACTAGGATAACCTTTTCTTCCTTCTCTTGTCGAAGTACATTTTGTTTTTTAACTTCAATATTTTATTCGCACTTACATATTACATTTAGAATAATAATTGGCAAGAGGATGCCAGCACCCAGCGGCACAATCTCCAGATCTGCTTATATCTTACTGGTTACACCAGCATATCCAATTCCTCTTTAGCCTTCGCTGAATGATGCCTGGAATTTCAATTGTTGCCTTGCCACGTGCCTGTTTGTCATTGTGTCAATGCACATGCAATTTGCCGTAAAAGTGTCTCTAGATAGAATGAATGTGATTTATAGTTGTAGGGATACCTAATTCTGTATGAACGGTTTCGTTTGAAATATAGGGAGACGAGTCTAGGAAATTTAGATTGGTATGTCTGTATTTTTTTAATGTGGGTTTTTTTTGGCGGGACCATAAATTTGTGATGCGTGAGTCCATATAGGTTTTAACAAATAGTTCTAGATGTTAATTTTCTGTCTGAGTTGCAATTTAAAGTGTCTTTGTAGTATCGAATGGTCTCAGTCGTAGTTTAAAAATTTGATGCTATTTTATTTTTTTACTTCCTTGTAAGAAGTAAAGGAAGTATTGTAATCGCGAAAATTTTCGGTTTTCAGATTTCAACGGAAATATCCATTTTGACTATCCCTGAATCCATTTTGACTAGTTTCGTCGTGGCGTTTGTACGTACGTACGTTCCTATTTCGCATAGCTCAAAAACGGTTAGCCGTAGAAAGTTGAAATTTTGTATTTAGGATTTTTGTAAAATCTAGTTGTGAACCTCCCTTTTTGGTCACTGCTTGATCACCGGAAGTGGTGCTTTACTTGAAGGTCATAATTGATTTCCATCAAAAATTATATTAAAATACTATGCATAACTTCTCGAATTTAGTATTTATAACTTATATGTATATTTAAATAACATACTAGATTTTGGTTTAAATTGGAAAACGGGAAACGGTACTTTACTTGAAGGTCATATCAGACTTTCATAAAAAATTATATTAAAATATAATGTAAAACATCTCAAATTTGGTAAATAGGACTTTTATATCGATATGAACGTATTTATTATATTTTGGTTAAAATTGGTGAGCCGAAAAAGGTACATTACTTGAAGGTCATAATAAGCTTACATCAAAAATTATATTTAAATTAAATACATAAATCATATGTTTCGGTAATAAAGGTAAAAAATGCAATTTGGTTTCCAATCCAATTAAAAAATTTTATTATTTGTTTTAAGTGTTAAAATTGAGTGTAAAATACTGGTTTTTCTCCCCATTTGTGTGTGTGTGTGTGTGTGTCAACAGATGAATGTCGCGACGCCGAGTGTCGTTTTTGAAATACTGTAATCTTCAGAAACTAGTAACCAAATTCAGGATCACTTTTTGAGCCACCGATTTATAGTTTAATGGGCGTGCAAGGAAGTCATGTGTTGTCTTAGAGATATTTTTAAATGCAGTTTTATTCTTATTATGTGGACTCCATGTCAGCCTTGTGTAAATCCTAAATAAGCCATTTTGCCAGTTTGAGATAACGGTTGATTGCTAATGAAAACTGGTGAGCAAATATCATGTCTTAGTGTAAATGCTCCAATTTTGTTTCTTATTGAAGTTGTGTTGTGTTAATGATGCTAGTCGATCTAGTGTTAATAATGCAGTCCATGTACATGATGTTAAACCAAACAAACAAAAATTAACAACTCAATAACCTTCATAGGGGCATAATACTATGCATATATAATACATAGACTATGCATTATATTTTAGTGTAATTGGTGTTCGGGGTACGAAGTACACTAAATAATTGATAACAATTCAAAGCGGTGCTTTTATTTTCCACAATAATTGGTACATAAGAAGCGTACTATAGCAGAATAAAATAATAGCGGACGATAATACACACACATGAGAGAGCTCTCAACAGAACAACTTTTTCAGGGAGGTAATTAATAGGCTTGCCAATGAACACTCAAGAAAATTTGACTATTGAAATTTGCAATAAGAAAATTAGTTAATTGAAAATGTTTAGCGGAAAAACGAAAAAATGAAATAATTAATTTTATATACATTGGCAAACCCATTTTACAACCATAACCTCCCTGGCACTGATATCACTATCACTGCCCAGTCGCCACATCACTCCCCCCAATGACATCGGCACACAACCGCACCTTAGGCTTCACCTCTCTACCAGAGCGAGTGCGGTAACCACGTTGCAACGTAGGAGGGTCTGCGTCGAGGTCATTCGGATGGTCGCCTGAAGGTCCTGCGGCAGGTGTAGGAGTGGGTCGATCTCTGGTGGCGGTGCTTTCTCCGTTGTCGTCCAGGAGATGGGCCGGCTTCAGTCGATCCATGGATATGACCTTCCGACCGGAAGGCAGCTGGACAGTGAAGGTCTTCTCTTCCCTCGAGATGACTTTAAAAGGGCCAGAGTAGGGAGGAGTCAGTGACTTACGGACGTGGTCATCCCTCAGAAACACATGACTGCAGTGCCCTAAGTCTCGGTGGACGAACGTCTTGGCTGTGCTGCTGCGGTGAGGAGCTGGGCGAAGGTCCTTCATGGCCTGGCGAAGAGACTTCAACGTCGACTCGTTGTCTTCAGGACGTCTGGAAGGCTCGAAGAACTCGCCAGGGAGACGTAGAAGCTGCCCGAAGGTCATTTCAGCAGCGCTGGCCCCGATTTCCTCTCTAACGGCCGACCTGAGACCCAAGAGAACTGTTGGCAGCACAGTCGTCCAGCCATCATTGTTGAGTGCTGCCATGAGGGATGCCTTAAGGGACCTATGCCACCGCTCGATGCACCCATTGGACTGCGGATGGTACGCCGTCGTGCGACAACGCTGGATACCAAGGACACTAGTGAGACTAGTGAAAAGGTCTGACTCGAACTGGCGTCCCTTGTCGGTGGTAATCCTTGCAGGCGTACCATATCGAGAGATCCACGTGCCCAATATTGCTTCGACTACCGCAACACTGGTGATTTCCTCCAATGGGCACGCTTCGGGCCAACGGGTACATCTGTCGATCATCGTGAGGCAGTATCGCTGTCCATTAGAGGGCGGCAAAGGTCCGATAATATCCACATGGATGTTCTCGAACCGCCCGCTCGGCTCGAAATTACCCGGAGGGGTGACCGTATGCCGAACCACTTTGGAGCGCTGGCAGGGTATGCAACAGCGAGCCCACCTCGAGATGTCGGCATTCATGCTCGGCCAAAAAAATCTCTGGGCAACTAAGCGTCTGGAGGTTCGTATGCCGGGGTGACTGAGCCCATGCAGCCGCTTGAAGATGTTCTGACGCATGGATTCAGGAACGTAAGGTCGCGCATGAGAAGTGGAGGTCTCGCAGAGGACCGCTGTTGAGCTTCCAGGAGGTGTCATCCAGCGAAGTTGGAGACGAGGATTCTTCTGCATTTCCTGGATCGACGAATCATTCGCTTGCTCCTCAGCTAGACGAGCAAAGTCTTCCGTGCAGTCAATATCCTCCACTCTCGACAGCGCGTCGGCGACCGTGTTGTCATTCCCGGCTACATGGCGGATATCGGTTGTGAACTGGCTAATGAAGTTAACCAACCGAATCCGCAAGGGCGTCGCTGTGTCCGGCTTCTGCGAAAATGCAAACTCCAGAGCTTTGTGGTCTGTCCAGATGACGAATTGTCTCCCATCCAGTTGGCCTCGAAAGTGCTTGATGGCCCGATGGATCGCCAGCAGCTCCCGATCGTATGTGGAGTATTTCTGCTGGGCTGGAGCGAGGGACTTAGAGAAGAATCCTAGAGGCCGCCAGGCGTCGCCCTCCTTCTGCTGCAAGACAGCACCCATTGCAGTGTTGGACGCATCACAGACCAGCACGAGATCTGCATCGTGCTTGGGGTGTCCAATCACCACCGCTGCTTTAATGGCGGCCTTGCAGCGCTCGAACGCCTGGTTTGAATCTTCACTCCAAGTAATTGGCGACCTATCATTCTTCTTCGCTCCAGCCAAGTACTTGTTAAGCGGACCTTGCAGCTCTGCCGCTCTGGGTATGCAACGTCGGTAGAAGTTAAACATACCCAGAAAGCGTCGGAGATCCTTGACAGTGCCAGGTCGTGGGTAGGTGGAGATGGCCTCGACTTTAGCAGGCAGTGCGGTGACGCCCTCCGAATTCACGTGGTATCCGAGAAACTCGACGTCCGGACGCCCGAAGACACATTTGGCCAAGTTTATGGTCAGCCCTTGGTCATCCAGCCGTCGCAGTACTTCTTCCAGATGTGCTCGGTGTTCCTCTTCGTCTCTGGAGCATATGACGATGTCGTCCAGGTACCACCACGCAAACTCCAGACCTTGAAGAACCCTATCGAGAAAACGCTGAAAGGTCTGAGAGGCGTTCCTGAGACCAAAACACATCCGGAGAAATTCGAATAGACCAAAGGGAGTTATGACTGCTGTCTTCGGTATGTCCTCCTCTGCCACCGGAATTTGATAATATGCACGGTTGAGGTCCAGCTTGCTGAAGATCTTCTTACCGTGCATATTGATGTTAAAATCCACCAAGTTCGGAACTGCATACCTGTCGGGAATTGTCTTGGCGTTTAGCTGACGATAATCTCCGCAAGGTCTGATTCCACCGTCCTTCTTCTGCACGATGTGGAGAGGGCTAGCCCAAGGGCTGTTTGAAGGCCTGCAAATCCCTTCCTCCATCATCTGGGCAAATTCCCTCTTGGCGGCGATGTACCTTTCCGGTGGAAGGCGCCGAGCTCTCGCTGCGACTGGAGCTCCCCGTGTCTCTATGTAGTGCCGCACGTCGTGCTTGGGCTGCTTCGTGAACGTGGTCGGGTTCGTGACGCTGGGGTACTTGCGCAGGATCTCTGTGTACCATTCTCCTGCTGGGACGGAGTACACAGTGGGAACTGGTACTGTCGCCAGCCTGCCGCGCGTCGTTAGCCCAGTGATGCCATCTACCAACTGGCAACCGGCGAGGTCTACTAATATGTTATGGCGATATAGCAGATCCGCGCCGATAATGGGGTAGCTCACCTTTGCCACGACGAAACGCCAGGGAAGGCTCCTCCGCAGCCCCAAGTCCACGTTCAGCAGTGTGCTACCGTAGGTCGGAATAGGGGTGCCGTTCGCTGCATACAGCGTGAACTCCTCGCTCATTCTTCTCGTCGGCGTCTTCACCGGGAACAGAGATAGGGTGGCTCCTGTATCCACCAAGTATCTGTGCCCGGACTTCTTGTCCGTGACGAATCTGTTGTGGTAATAACACAGGCGGCGACCCTTACTTCTGCTACGGCTTCGTGGCCGGTTCCTCCCCTCATACCTTCCTCGGGTTTCTAGAGCTGCAACGCGATCGATCAATCTCTCCAGGGCCGCTAGAAGCCTGTCTTCTCTGTCGTTGGAGGTGGAGGGCCGCATGGCAGCTACTTCGCCGGTTCGGTACCCCTGGATCTCGGCGATGCGGTCAGCAATGGTGCTGAGTTTGACCATGTCGGCCGGCTCCGCAGCTGCTAGCGCTGCCTGCATCCCATCTGGCAGTCCCCGTAGCCAGATTGACTTTAATAGGTCGCTAGGCAGTGTGGTTCCTCCCAAAGACTGCAGTTCCCTCAAAAAGTGCGATGGGCGGCGGTCCCCGAGACGTTGGTCTTCGAGGAGTTTCTTGATTCGAGTATGTTCGGAATCACCGAAACTCCCCATCAGCCTGGCCTTGAGTAATTCGTAGGGGTTCTCCAATGGAGGTTGCCTGATGAGGTCTATGACATCTCTGAGCGGCTCTCTGTCCAATTGCGTGGCCACGTATCTAAATCTAGTAAGCGAATTAGTGACCCGGTACAGGTCGAAAACCATTTCGCACTGTAAGAAAAACATCTCTGGGTCACTCTTACGAAATGTGGGCATTCGGGCCGCAACTGTGGCCGCCGAAGCAGCTTCGATCACCTGGGGAGCAAACCCCGTCTCTTTGCCCTCATCGGCTCCATCGAGTGTCAATAAATCGAATTTATTGCTAAGGGGCATCTTCACTTATAGTCCTTAGCGTACAAAAAAAAATTATAACAATTGTACTCACCGATCACGTCGGGGTCACCACTTTAGTGTAATTGGTGTTCGGGGTACGAAGTACACTAAATAATTGATAACAATTCAAAGCGGTGCTTTTATTTTCCACAATAATTGGTACATAAGAAGCGTACTATAGCAGAATAAAATAATAGCGGACGATAATACACACACATGAGAGAGCTCTCAACAGAACAACTTTTTCAGGGAGGTAATTAATAGGCTTGCCAATGAACACGCAAGAAAATTTGACTATTGAAATTTGCAATAAGAAAATTAGTTAATTGAAAATGTTTAGCGGAAAAACGAAAAAATGAAATAATTAATTTTATATACATTGGCAAACCCATTTTACAACCATAACCTCCCTGGCACTGATATCACTATCACTGCCCAGTCGCCACAATATAATACATGCATATATAATGCATACATACATACATATATAATACTATATATACACATATATATATATATATATATATATATATATATATATATATATATATATATATATGTATATATATATATATGTATATATATATCTATATATATAGATATGATATATATATATATATATATATATATATATATATATATATATATATATATATATATATATATATATTAATTTATGAAGCTTGCATCGTTATATTAATAGTAATAATAATATTGTTCAGCTGAAGATGGAGTAAGGATATTAAAAAATATCCAAATAACGATATTTAAAAAAAAATCTCGATATTTTCCCGATATATCGTAATATCGAAATTAAAATTTGAGTAGCGAAAACCAATATTTAAAAAAAAAAATTAAATAAAGGAGAAAAAAGTATAAAATAAAAAAACCTACAAAGAAGGGGGACTCGAAAAACAAAGAACCATTTAAAATTGGGGAGTGGTGTGTTAATACCTTTGCTATAGTGTTTAGCTAGGCAAGCTAAGCTGTGTTCTAGGGGTGGGATCGATGTTGGTATTGATATCGATATCATGATAATATTGGCATAAAAATATCAATATTTAAAATTATTGTTAATATTAAAAAAAAGAAGTCTAAACGAATTGGAGGAAGACTAGGAGATACCCTGTTTCTTGATATTTAAATCCTGCTGGAAATGAACTTAATAAAACCAATATCTTAATTAAATCGGCACAGAAATATTAATATCACTGAATATTACTAATTCTTTTATCAAATTAAAAAAATAAATACAAATAATCAAAACGGAAGGAGATCAAGAGATAACCTTCTTATTATTATTTAAATCCTGCTTTAAATTAACATAGTGAAAACAATATTATAGTAATATCGGCTGAGCAATATCGATATTATTAAAATAATATCTTAATTATATCGGCACAGAAATATCGATATTACAAAATAAATATCATAATTATGTCGGCACAGAAATTTCGATATGTGTGTTCCCCTTCAAAATATTATAAATATAGAGGCCCGATACATTATAATATCTACATTTTTTTGGATGTATCGAACTTCTATTTCGGTATATTTAAAAACTATCGATAAGGTATATATCGATTTTTCTATATTCACAACCCTAAGTTGGAGTGGTTACATATATTTGCAGAGGCATGAATATAAATATACAGTTTTTCTTCAGCTCTTATGGAAAAAAAAAGTAGTAAAGATTAAGAGCTTCCACCGATTAATAACATACGCCCAACTCAAACCGTATGGAAGAAAAACCTGACCAGCAGAACCACTTGAATTTGCATAAGGAGACCTGGGGCAGTAACCTTTCAAGTTCCGGGTAAGGATATTTGTGTGCACAGATGTAGCAAGTACTTTTAGTGTTTGAATTCAGTGATAATAATAGTGAACAAAATATTTATATCTGCACGAATATGATATTGAGAATAGATATACAATATGACAACAATAAAACCTGGTCTACGTCACAAGGAGGATATGCAAAGAATTTGATACCTGCCAAGTAAACAATTGGACTAAGATAACACATTCTAGCCACGTGAACGTTTCTGAGAGGGATCATCATCAAATATTTCGCATTCATTCTTTATTTGCAAATCTAATAAATCTTCCATCTTCTTCAATGTATCTGGTAAAACGAAACCAACAATTAAAGCGAAGTGATCAAATTATATTCCCTATTCCTCAAGATGGAGTTCTCGTTGGGGAAATCAAGAGAACGGAAAATATAATGGTCAGAATGGGAAGGGAAATTGCCTTTGAATATTGAAGGCAGTAAATAAACTGTAAAATAATTGTAATGTATATAGTTAAATCTTTACCAATAAGAAATTGATGGGTTCTAAATAATAATTAATATGCCTCATAGACATATTTATGCGGAAAAAAAAATGCGATTTTTCATTATTGGTATCCATATGCATGTAGTATATTCTAAAATCAATAACAATCAAATGATTAGGTATGAAAGAATTATTTTAGGATTAATGAAGAAAAATTATATGATCAATGACATTATTTATGACTTTCTTGTACAATACCAGCTATCCCAAAACAGTTTCTCATCCTTGGGAGTAATAGTTTCTTCTTTTGTATTTTAGCTAATATGGTTATACAGAATCGAAAATTTACGAGTTGTTCTGAAGATTTGACGCATGTAAATGTATGGATCAAGTATCTCAGAAAGAAAAGGATCTTTCTAATTATTAATTAATTAATTAATTATTATTTGAATGTAAACAAAAAAAAAAAACTATTTGATGTAGAACAAGCTTTCTAATAGGAATTGAAGGTTCCAGTATAAAAATTGGATGTACAGAAATTTTCGATGTTCGGAGTTCGGGAGTTAAACATGTTGAAATGTAATACTGCATGATTTGCAGCGATGTACTTCTGATTGTAATATCTGTACCACAGAGGTAATGAACACTGTATCACATTTCACTAATTTAACATGAGAGCAGTTTGAACACTTAATTTCCATAAGTGTACCTGTAACTCCCCTCAAAATGGATCATAAGCATGATTTTTGAAAATACCTTATATAAATTATTTTTGTTTCAAAAGTTACGTGAAACATGATTAGTAAAACCATGTAACAATAGCGAAAATCTTCGTTGGACTAATGTCTTGCGCCTATGTGCAAAAATATAAGTGCCGCAGATAAAGTATTGTTTTCTCATTCCAAAACACTGAACTATAAGAGCAAAGTGGTGAAAAGCCATGATTGGAGATAAATGATCTCCAATAACTAGTTTGCATTGTTTTGAAGATTATTTTTAAGTCATTATAATGAATATTTAGTTTTCTTTACAATCGAATTTACAATTTTGTTGCTCTATGTTAAAAAAAAAATATCATAACCTCAAAAAGTTTTGATTGAACATTTGATGAATTTTTATCACTTTATATTTTTTATTTATCGAATATTTGTTTCATATCAATGTTTTTATGTGAATATAATTAGTACTTTTTCTTCCTTTTGGTTAGAAGAGGATACAGAAATTTGTATGCAATACAAAGCAATGAGTCGTTGGATTCCGTCGGGATCATTAAAAAAATAAAAGATATAATAATTCTAACTGTATTATATACCATCAACTGAAACATACGGATCTACTTACTCGATAAAATAATTCGTACTCGTATACTAGATTGCATTTGTTGATTAAATTATTTTTTCCGCTTTTTTAGGTTATGATTAGTTTTCCAAATTAATATGGGTAATTATGTATTAAAAGAGCTTCAAAACTGAATTAATCCACACAATATTATCTTGTATCTTTTACTCCTTTAAATTCATCTGTTATAAAATCTGGATTCGAAGAAAGAAAAAAAAAATGTCATAATCCTGTCTTTTCTCGGTTATTCAACTGCGCTTTAATTCATCTTTCTTCGGCCCAAATCTTTTACATACCTAATATTTGTCAAAGACCTTAAACCAACATCCTTTCCTCATCATAAATACCAATGTTAAGCATCAGTATAGAAAAGATAAATAAACAGTAAAAGCCTTAAATCTCGCTATAATTTCATCATTAATTTGGAATTTTTAGATATTCTATACTACAGAAACATAAACTCTTCTACATATTTGATATTAGACGTCTCACAAAATTATTAGAAATTGCAAGGGGAGGCAGATGATTATGGCACTAACCGATCAGTGCCGAGATTAGGATTTTTTCAGAGGGATGGGAGGGGCAAGCTTAATTTTTCCGGCCCTTCTTTCCTTGAACAGTATTTTAGGTAATATGTTTCGAAATAATATCATTATCTCCGAACGTTACTTGTTTTATTGACTGAATTTAGGTCAAAACAATGAACAGCAGAAATAAACATTTTTTACTTAACCTTAAAATAAAATATCGTTCGAAATTGGCCACCCTATAAATTCTGCCACCACGGGATAAGTGTTCCCTTTGCCCTATCTATTATTCCGACCCTTTAACGGATTGGAGTCTGTCGGATTATAGTCCA